>BQNB010140069.1:3594-14542 GCA_026074375.1 Tanacetum coccineum
GAAGAAGATGGGGAGGGGTTGAAGGGAGGAAAATTGATTAGGGTTTTTGAAGATTAGGGTTTTTTTTGATTGAATGAAAGATAGAGGAAGAAGTTTTTATGTACATAACATGTATGAAATTAAACCTTTCTGGAAGGGCAAAGCTAAAGTCAAAACAAAAGAACTTAGCTTTACAAGAAATGTGTTGGTCCCTTAAAAATTTTAAGACTTCTAAATATAATCACACGGGTACCCGCCGTTGCAACGGCGGCGGGTACCCTGTGACTATATTTTGCGACGAGCAAATGTTATTCGATTAAACGTTTTTCTAACAACAAATGTACAATGAATGATAATTTAAATTAAAATAACTTTAAGCAATAACAATGCAAAGTATTTCATATTCAAATAAACATAAGATCCAAACGAAAGAAAGGAACACATAAGTAACATCTTTGAAACATAAGTTAATATAGATCGGTACCCGCGCGTTGCGGCGACGAGCTCTCGTATAATTAAATCTTTCGACGAGGGACTAGACGAGGTTTAAGGACCAGAAGAACCTTTGATGGCTGAATCTATTGTGTGTGAAGTATGATTAGTTTGTGTTGTAGCTTTTTGATTCTTTCATAAACAATGAGTTCTTTTTATATTAAGATTTCATAACTGATATTTTAATGTATATTAATAACTTTTTATAAGTTTTATATGTTACAAGTATTGATACAGTGGTTACTTATTTCCCATTAAATCATTTATTTGATAATTAATACGACGGTTACAACTTTTGAGGTTACAAGTATTAATCAAGTTTTGAAATCGTTCCATAACAAGAAATGTTTGATCACTTAAAAATTTTAAGACTTCTAAAATTAGAATGAGCTAAATGCTTTATAAAATACTAGACGCATACCCGTGCCCGCACGGAAAATCCTTAGTGGCCGATAATTAATGATATGCAATATTGTGATAATTAGGACGTTTTTGTGTAACGTTCACAATAGAATTGTTTGGGTCAAAATAAAAAACGATATGCAATATTGTGATAATTAATAGAAAAAGAGTTATGGTTTGGGTAAAAAGTGCAAGTGCAGCTAGGGGGTCATTTGTTTTGTGCATACATTGTGTGTGTTTAATGCACGTGGGCTAGTTCAAAGCTGTTGAATCTGGGTTATAAACGAACAATAATAAAAGTTTGTTGGTTTAGAGATCAAACATGATGTTTTGAAACCCGGTTCGACCCGGCCGGTTCAACCGAATATGATCGAAAAAATAAGTCAAATTAAACCTTTTTTTATATTTTCGAAATCCGATCGCACCGGTTGAACCGGTAACCCACGTTCTTTTTCCTACCGAAATTATTAAAGACCTTTCATTTTTTAATTTTTTCAACGTTTGTGAAAGACCTGGTTAACCTAGTGAACGAACCGGTTGAACAAAAAATAACCTTTCATTTAAGATCGGAATTGATGTTTTAACCAAAATGTTCGAAATTTATATATCTTCTTTCATAAGCTTTGATTATTTAATTAATTACCTTAAATAAAGTTCAAATCAATTTTTTTAAGTCAAATAATAAAACACGAACTCAAATTTATGCATTTCCATATATAAATTTAAGTTTTAAGATTTTTTAATCTTTAAATTTCAAGTTTTAGGTTTTAATTTACGTTTCATTAATGAGTTATTAATTGATCATATATAATTTAGGTTTTTAGTTTTAAGTCTTCTCATTTGCCATATATTATTTATGTTTTATTAATTGACCAAAAGTTTTTTCTTAAACCCTTTATCTGTAGTTAAATGATATCTCAGTTGAAGCAATTTGTAGTTTCCCTAAAACAGTTTCCACGCATTAAATGAGTATACAAAAATAGTTTCCACGTATTCAATATTCAACGTTGCTTAAAATAGGTTTGTCAAGTTTCAACTTTTCAACAATTAAACAAATCTCCTCTATAAGGAGTATAGATAACCTTTTTTTAATCATTCCAAATATGTATAAATTTTATTTTTCAGCATTTCCTAAAATACTATTTTCAAAAATGTTAAAATTTCAAGAAATGGCTAAAATACTTTTTTCAACAAAGTTGAAATTTAAAGAAATATGACTAAATGCTTTATATTTAGTATAGAAAAGTGTAATTCTCGTATCAAATTACTAGTTATAATGCCCGTGCACGCACGGGCTTTTTTCTAATTTTTTTACAAAGTGTAATGATTTTTTATAAATTAAATAGTAATTATATAAATAAGGACTCATTATGTAGATAGTTTCATGTTGTTTTTTTGTATATTGTTTTGTATTTTTTTGTATTATACGAAGATGGTAACTTATGAAGGAAATAAGAATAGAATGTACATATAAAAATATTATTATCAAAAACAAATTTTCTTAATGAAGTAAATGCAAGTATCATTAACATCTCATTCTATACAATCAGCAACAATCAATAAAACCCCATGTATACCAAGATTATAATTTGAGTAAGATAAAAAGAACAAACCTATATATGTTTTTATGAAGTTGGTTAGTCAGTGATTACATGACCAAATTAAATTTAGTCATTTAATGTATTCAAACATGCCACTTGAATTTGTGAAAGTTGTTACAAACATTTAGTGTAAATTTAAAGGTGTTCGTCAACATTTCCTAACAGCTCAGAAGATAGCATTAAATGGTGTAGACTTTGAAGGTTGTCTAACATGGCTTAAATTACTTTATAGACTCTCAGACTTTACAAGAATGGAGTCAAACATTTCCTAAAATGTATGTGGTCTATTGTTCCAAGATTAAGGTTTTCAAGAATTCAATAATGGATGATACACCCTTTATTAATGTAGTATAGATAAACACAAAAGCCTAAAAATCTGTAAAAAAGAACTACACGTAGATATGGTGGCCCAACTAGTTGACAAGCTACTCGTTTTCGTCGGCAGATTTCTCGTTGGGCCGACCTCATTTTCGAAAGCGAAATTTTGTGGCGGAAAATGGCTTGTTGAAATAAAATATGGACAAAGATAATGAATAAATTAGTATAAAACATTATGTAGAAGTGGTTTTTTGATGATACGGCCATTAAATGATATCTAAAATGGAAAAATCAAAATGACAGCAAAAAAGTGTGAATGTGATAAGTTGGATATGACTGAAAATTATGCCTGTTTATGTTTTGTGTGTTTTTTTCTTCTGCAATTGTGATACCAACATATTATAGGGATCTTACCCAAATCTATAGTCAATATAAATTATGATAGATTTATATGCCCATTATATCCTATTTTTAATTAGCCTCTTAGGAATTAGTGGTTACAATACCAAATTAAATGTGACTAACATTGCCTAAATTACATTACGATTCTCAGACTTTCAAATGTCAACATTTCCTCAAATGTATTTCTACTTTCAACATTTCAAGATTAAGAGTTTCAAGAATTCAATAATGGGTGATACACCCTTTATAATGTAGTATAGATAAACAAAAAGCCTAAAAACTTAAAAAAGAATTACAAGATAGATATTGTACGGCTGCAGTTTTCTGACAGCAATCGTTTTCAACGGACGATTTCTAGTGACGACTCGTTTCGGAAGGGAAAATTTGTGGCGGCCATATGTGGCCTGAAATAAATTATGAAAAAGATCAAATGAATAAATTAGTATGAAAATATGGTAGAAGTGGTTTACGATGATACACATAACATGATATCTAAAACTGAGAATCAAAATGAAAGAAAAAAAGTGTGAATGTGATAAGTTGGATATTGAGAAGATTAAATGTTTCTGTGTGTTTTTTCAATGCAAATATGATCCCTATTTATAGGGGATTTACCCAAATTATAAGAGATTAATGGGCCCCTTTTTATCTATTCCATATTTAGACCTCCTAGGTATTAGTGCGTTACCAATACTCAAATCCTAATTGTAATAACGATTAATGCCATTGAATTAACTCTAATATATTTATTAATTGTAGAGTTTTGAAAAGTCAAATCAGTTTCGTTTGCCATAAGAGCTTTCAACTTTCAACATCCTAATAATTTCAATTTGTTTCTCCGAATATTAAATTCCAATTTTAAACAATTCAGCCCATTAGCTTGAAAATTCAAAAATTGGGCAAATTTCCTTTATATGTAAGTAGAGATAGAGATAGAGATTCATTTCATTCAATACAAAAAATCATGGTTGTTAAGATCCCGATCCTGATCTTAGGATCTTATGATTTTACCAGATACTGCAAAGCAAAAATGATCCAGATCCACTAGTATGATCCTTTACATGCTTAGGATCTTATAGGATCCCGATCGGTATAGGATATTTAAGATCTATTCGATCCGATCTTACCTATTTCTCAAACCAACAAACTAATACAAACTAACAAATTTATGAGTGTGTTGCGTAGATTCTAAACTACAAATCAACATGTTAATTTTCTTAAACATTTCATAATCGTAATTTAGAAAATCATTCTCTATGTAACATTTCATATAATTTTTGTGTTTTTAAATACATAATAATTTATTAGTTTTGTATAAGTATTTACAAAGAATTTTAAGAAAATGACATATATCGTAGGATCTATACGATCCTGATCTCGAATTTACGATCTCGATTTGCTCAAAGACGAAAACGATCCCGGGTAGGATCCGATCTTGAAAACATTGCAAAATTTAACACTACCAAATTAAGTTATCTCATCTTATGAATACCATTACATGAATAAAAAATAAGAGTCATACCAAACTAACCCTTACTCATCTATATTCTTACATAACTCTTACACCAGTTTAATTTAAAAAAAGAATTACAATATTACGAGTAAAATACACAATTAGCAAACCACCAAAACACCATTTCTTTTTACGGATGACACGTCTAGATCAACACACGTTCAGACATTTCAGTATGATGACACATATACGCTCTTGCATTTCAAAGGCAATAAAAGGCTAGGGTTGATCAAACTTTAGTCATAAAAACTCAACGTTAAATTTATTTTTTTGCCCTATTGACCGCACTAAAATCATATATGAGGTGTGTAAAGAGATTCTTAAAGGTCTTTAGTAAATCCTCAAAATATTTGTCTTTTTTTTACATTTGAAACCTCAAAATTTTCACTTATTAACCAACACATACTAAGGACTATGTATAAGAGTATGTTTCCGAATATTCGTTAAATAATAAAGCTAAATATTTTGTTTATATACTTTTTAGATTTAACCATTGGTATGAAAATATCGTGTAGTGTGTGTTTAGTTAGTG
The DNA here is from genome assembly GCA_026074375.1 of Tanacetum coccineum. Lineage (NCBI taxonomy): Eukaryota > Viridiplantae > Streptophyta > Magnoliopsida > Asterales > Asteraceae > Tanacetum > Tanacetum coccineum. The sequence goes on from BQNB010140069.1 coordinate 8,834, forward strand.
CATAGAGTTATGCTGAATACAAGAGATTACTGAATTTTTTTTTATAAAAAGACAGAATTTGAATTGTGTGTCCTTTAAACGTGTCTTGTAATTTTTGGGGGGTCTTTCATTTGTTAGTAAACACATTGCTTTTTATTGCACTTGTATATTGGATTTTACCTTATACAACTCCAACAAAACATCATATCATAACCACTGCAATTATTTAGTCTCCCACACCCTTCTCAAAAAGATCAAAAGTAAGGACCCACTCCCAAACATTTTAGACTTATCCCAATAAACACCCTAAACTTTTGTCTTTTTTTCACTTTTCTTCTCTCTCTCACTGACTATTTCTTCTACACTTTATTCTCTATTTCTTTCTCTTTACCCACCCCTACTTTGCCTTTTGTAATTTTCGAAATTTGTGCTATCGGCGCACAACTAAACTAGCACAAAGTGCAAACTTCATTGCCATGAAATCATTACATATATACACACTTGATTTGCATCGATCTTTCATTATATATTATAACATCATATATCTATACATATATGGAAATGGGTGACCTTCCACTCTTTTCTTTCTTAAGTGTTAACATAATATACAATAGGTTCTTATTCTTTGTGTTGGCCCAGATTACATTATCTTCAACTTCACTTAAATGGATGTTGCTCATTGCAATTTAGCTCTTGGTACGTGTTTTGTGTTTGCATGGCGATAATTATAGGCTTTTTTTGGTATTGACTCCTATAACCAAAACTGACTTCGCTACTTTTGACAGCAGTTTGGTAATAAAATGAGCAAATCTCGAAACTAGTTATTTGTTTTATTAAAAGTTGTTTATTTGTATCATAGGTATGGGAGGTAACAACACTCCACCATTCTATGATGATTCACTGTTGGATTCGGATCACTCTTCGGGTTACTTAGAGGATGCTTTGTTCGAATTCAGTTCTAAACGGCGTCGTTTAATAATGCCTCATGATGATAATTATCAACCAAGCAACCATAATTTTACCCCTTCCTTAATTCCTGTAAGTTTTTGACATATAGTACTATTTAATTAATACTGAATTTTGAAAATTTGTAATAGTATACTGTTTGTGATAGAAACTATACTCTAAATTTCTTGTGTTGATATTAATTTCAACAGAGCTATTGGGACTTTAATTCTACCAATGAGTTTGAGAATTTTGGTGGGCTTACTGGTATGAACATGATAATTAACTAGCTACTTTCAGGTTTTTGTCATTTTTAACCGTTGGGTAATTTCTTGTTCACACTATTACTATTGCAGTAAGTGGTGATAATTCAACTTCATCTTCACAAAGCAAGAGTTCCATAAACACGCGATTCTACTCAGAGAAAGAAAACCCAAGCTCAGCAAACAACATCGCTGGTACGTGTAACAACTATATATATGTTGAGAACCCTAATAATTCATAACATGATATGATATCAAACATTCATAACTTACATTAAGTTACATGACTTCATTCATTTAATTAGGTTACCTATATATAGAGTTTAAGTTAATTATGTGGAGTATTTATGTTTTTAGGTATAGCTAAACTTGGAGGTGGACAAATTTGACTTGCTTGTGATAAGATTTTATTATTTTTGTATATATCACACTAACTATAGTGGTACTGGTAGCACTCGAAATTCAGCTGCATGATCTGGTGATGATGATGTTTTTTGTATTACAAACCATGCATATACTTTTGACCACTCCATATTTGACTTTATGGGAGAAAAGTTACTGAATATATTTTGTTTATTCATTCTTTTTTAAGAAACTGATGCATATATTTACACTCGTACTAATACTAATACTAATACATGCTACCTCCGTCCCAAATTAATATTTCCTCTTTTCATTTTGGGTTGTTCCAAAATTATTGTCCCCTTCCAAATATTGTTGTGAGTAATGCCTAGCCCCTAAGTTTACGCACTAATATATTAGAAATTACAAACTTTATTCAAAGTTTTAATTAATTGTATCATGCTCTCATATGATATCGCTGTAAAAAATGAGTACATGCAATGTCCATACTGTGTTTGTGAAAAAGTAAGACGAGAGAATGCCAAATAATGATTATGTTTTCTTAAACTGTGTTGTTTTTTGCGCGACGGGCAATAATTTTGGGACGGAAGAAGTAAGCTACCTCGCAGGGTTTTTTCATGGGAAAATTTTTAGGAAATAATACATGGACAAAATTTGATATAATCAATATTTTTAAAAAACTTTGCCTAAAAATGGACGTGCTAGTTATTGGTAAGCAAAGTATGACAGTAGCATATGTTTCAGAAAAGAGAAATAACGTTTGATAAATAATAGAATTAAAATGCATATATTTATCATATCTCATAAAAACACATATATGGTAGTTTCTACGAGTTACTTTTGATGTTGAATTAAGTTATAATTATCATGATAATTAAATTTTTAACAACTTAAATATTTATCACAAATAATCCAAGATTTCTTTAATGTTTGTTCACTATTTATTATCATTATGCCCAGAGTTGATAGTACGCTTATAATCCAAGAAATTATTACAAAATATTACAAAAAGTTTTGCCAAAAATTTGTAATTGTGTTTTTTAGAGGAATAAGTAATAAGGATTTTTGCGTAAGATTTAAATAGTAACCACATTTTTACGACAATGACATTTTGCTTTTTCTTTATTATTTTTTCATTTTGCCCTATAGTTGAATATGAGTCATCTCGTTACTCGGACCATAGGTAAGGTTAATTAGCATACACTTCTAGTTTACCATCACTGCGCGAGGATTTGCATACGCTAATGATTTTTACACCATGATTGAAACGATGTTTAGCCCATAATTTATACCGTGAAAAACCAAAATGTTAAATGTTTTATATACATGATCCATTCAATATAAATACTTTATGATCATAGCAAGTATTTAACAATTTTTATTTGATAATAGATGGATACGAGGAGAGAAAAAAGAAGGTGATAACAAGAGTGGTGTACCCATTTGCTTTAGTAAAGCCAGGAGGCTTTAAAGGCGATATGACATTGAACGATATCAACGAAAGAATCCTAATGCCACCGACTAGGCCGGTTAGGCATCCCGTGGGGGACTTTGCTTGTCGACGAATGGTTTCACTAGACAGGACCTGGGACTCTACGGGAAGGCTTGTGGTTGGCTACTAACCTGATCAAACAAATGGAAACGAGACGACCACACAACCTAACTATTATCACAGCGCGACCAACAATACTAACGTATTTATAATATACATAGTTATCAATATTTTGACTGATTTGTATCCTGTACAAAAATGTATAAATCGATCGTAAATTATCAAAAATAGGCCTAGAGATTGTTGGTGTTCATTAGTGTGTTCGTTAATCGAATTCTCAGCAGCAATGTTAGATCATAATCATGAAAATCTTGTCGGCCTTTCCCAAGCTATAGACATTGATAAATCAGCCCCAAAAAATAATTCAGTGAACGTTCGGATGTTAGCATATGGGTCGGTGCCGTCATACTATTTAAGCAAGCTTTCTAATTATTTATGGATATATTGAGTCCTACAAATTCTGTGACATGCGATTGTCCCAAATTTATATATCGTTAAAAGCTTCTATCGCATTAAATAACCATTTATTTCACGCAAATCTTCTTTCGGGAAAGAATTGCAACGTCATTTTTGTCGTGCAAATGTTTAAAGAGTTATCACACAAAGATCTTGAACTGTGACCTTGAGTATATTTCCTCGGCATAGCAATTTCAGTTATGGTTATTACTGATAAAATTTGAACTCATATGCGTTTAGGTCGTGTAATTATTGAAAATAGTCAATTTTTTACGAGTATTTTGTTAGAGAGAGCACTTAATAGAATTCTTCCATGTGCATGCAACAAAAAAAAAAAAAGAGAGAGAAGGTGGTGTCAAACTGTCGATCGCTAAATAACGTTGCAAATCTTTTTTCTTTTTCTTGAAAAGCTATAAAGATATAATTTTGTATGAATATAATTTTAGTGGTTGTTAGTCAACTTTTATTTTAATATTTTGACTTTAAACGTAATATAAATACATACAAAATGACTTTAGACAACTAGATATAAATATAAGAACTCTTATTCCTCTAGTTGCTCGATCAGGTCAACCATGAACTTGAAAATACCAATGATGCACGTACTCGACGTTAAAAATTAACTTTATGTACATAATCAAAATGTATTTGTGGGACTAAACAATTTAGAATTGAAACGTAATATCGTAAAGCTCACATCTTAGTAGAATTGTTGTGTGCAACTGTGCAAGTCTGACATTACAATAAGATCTTGAGTGTGTTTTGGTGTCATTCTTCATAGTATCTTTATGATCTCTTTCATTTCTCTTCTCAAATTGTATATCACCTCTTACATCGGGTTTCGTTAAATTACATGATTATTTAAAGGATTTATATCCTCTCATGTTTATATAAACATTATCAGTAATGTTTTCTCACAATTGAAAAAAATTGTTTTTTCCGTAGGCCTCCAAGATTTTGTTGTGAGATAACATTACCGCTAAATTTAATATCAACATGACATGATATCGATCGTTATTTAAAATAGTAAAAATGTGCATGGGCGAGTTGTTTCTTATTTCTAATAAATATGACGTAGGTTTTGTAATGTTTTGATCACATATATACCTTTACATCCTTTGCCAACATTATACAACCCAACGATTATCGAAATTGTAACAATATTGTATAAGCATGTAAATTAAATTATAATTCTTATAAAAAAAATTGACCTTTCATATATTAGTTAGATCGTTCAGATAAACTTTTTTTTTAGAACGACAACTATTATAAAACCAACTAGTAAGAAGCTAGAAAAAATCTTACTTCGTAGGACTATTTAAAAGAAGAAAAAAAAATCTTTTATGTGTAAGTGGAAAAACAAACCACTCAAATGCATGCCCTTGCTACCACCTAAAATAAGGACAATGTTGTCCCTAAAGCAATTTTCAAACTTTTTTGATTATTTAAACAATGTGGGTGACATGTGTTATATTTTTAAAATATCAATAAAGAAATTAAATATGACTATATTATCTGAGGATAAACTATTCAGGATGGTGGATTAATCTGCATTGTGAGTTATTGCATGACTTTTATCTTTAAGTTTAATTGTTTTTTGATGAAATATTGCTACGTATCTTTACAGAAAAATATACGACTAACTAGGGGTGAGCAGAAAAAACCGAAACCAAACCGAAAATCGAAAAAACGAACCGAAAAAACCGACCGAAACTAGAAACCGATGGTTCGGTTTTTTACTTTTTCAAAAACCGAAAAATTTCGGTTCGGTTTCGGTTTTCGTCCAAAAAGCGAACCGTAAAAACCGAACCGAACCAAACTAGTTTTATAATAATATATAGTTAATATAATATAAATAAATACATAATAAATCTAATTTTTAAATTCATATTTATTTTGTAAGTGAAATTATAATAATATATATATAGTGGCATTTTCTTTGCAGAACTACTTTTTTGTACAGAACCAGCCCTTTTACTCCTAATAATGCATGATGTTTTTTTTTGAACGACAACTTTATTAGAAACACTAGCAAGAAGCTAGACAATTACAAAGAAATCAAATATGGGAGTTGAATCCAACTATCACATCTTAACTTAGAACTACCTCTAGCTTTACACCAACAAAAAGATCGTAAAACAATATCATCGA
>BQNB010140070.1:0-12752 GCA_026074375.1 Tanacetum coccineum
CCTTTATGTTTTCTTTTGATGTTTAATCCAAGACGTTAGATCAAAGGTTTTGGATGGCTAAGATGAGTCTCTCAGTTTGTAAGAAATAAGAGTTTGTAGAATAACTCAACTCTAGGTTTAACAATTTAGGATATGACAAAAAAATATCACAAGATGGGAAAAAAATCTTATAAATAGAAATTTTCAAAATTGAAAAATATTTGGACGTCTAATGTGGAATAATTTATTCAAGTTTTATGTGTTCCACACAAGTTTCCTATCTCATCGAAAAGTATCACAAGATTGAAAAAGATGTCTAATTAAAACAAGTTTTTAAGACTTACAAGTCTCCTAAGAGAGCTGGGTGAGCTAAAGCATTCGTTCGCCAAAAGCATCAAAACCGCGCCATTCGTCCGTCAACCGGCCACACGCGCCATTCGTCCGCATTTTGGTTTTCTTGTATTTTTTTTGAGGGAATGAGTATTTTTTATGGGTATTTTGTGGAACCCAATAAATATTATTGGTATTTTTGTTGAGGATAAATTACATGTTTCGTCTATGTGGTTTACCCAGATTACATGTTTCGTCCCTATTCGATTTTAATTATATAGATAATCCCTATTTTATCAAACATGTTTCATTGATAGTCCCTATTCTGGAAAATAGGACTATCCGTGTAACAAATTTTAAACAAATTTATTACACAGTTGATCCCTATTTTGAAAGATAGGGACCATCAATGCAATAAGTTTAAAAATTTGGTATTATTTATGTAATTCAAATCGAATAGGGACGAACAATGTAATTTTGGATAAACCACATGGACGAAACATGTAATTTATTCTTTTGTTTAAGAGGGTGTTTTGGGTGTTTTAGTTATTGGGGTGTTATTAGAATGGAATGGGATGAGGTGGCGTTGAGGTGGCCGACGAATAACATGTTGTTATTCGTCCTAGCTCTCTAACGTCTAATTATGGGATAGCTAACTTCAATTATTCATCCTTTTTTCCGCATAAAAGGACAAGTTTATATTTATATGTTTGTGACCATCCACCTTAAATTGGTTGGACATATAGCGCGCATCACTCAGTTTCTATGTCTTCAATTTTCAAATGTGAAGACTTTGAAGTAGCATTTGGTCAAAAGCCAAAGCATGTATAATTTGGTAAAAATCGCACAACCGAACATTGCCTAAGAGGCGGTCCTCGAGGAAATGTCGTATTGGGTTTGAAAATGAATCCCGAGCTAAATTTGCATGTGACACTAAACTTTTTTTGTGATAACTTGTTACGTAATATTGTTTACGCCACACAGTATGTCAATAACAAGAAAACCAACCATGAGCCGGATGAAACGATCTTGATAAATTATTGTGTGAAGCCTGAAATGAAAATCCAACCTATTGTTGCAAAAAACTAATTGACGTTCCTGTAGTAGTTATATTATTAGGTTTGTTGAATCAATAGACATACATAATTCAACATTGTACTATTGTAGATCGATCAAAATATCATATCTCCAAACTATATGCGTCTTATAGATGTCGTTTATATCACGTATTCTAGCTTGTTATCTTATGAATGGTTTAATTATATTGGGCCCATTTATTTCGCTTTACATTTAATAAGTACAAATTGCAAAGACATGAGAGTCATTGAACGTCTAATTTGGGACTTCAAATATATTCCACATAAATTAATTCTTCTTTTTCGAAGTCTATATGAAGCTGCTAAAAGGCATATGTGGTCATTATCAGATAAAAAAACATCAATATAATGAGAGAAAATATTTACTTTTACTTTATGTCATATTATGTTTTGTTTATTTTATCACTTGTCATCCTGTTGTTTACTACCAAAACTGCCACTTCCCATGCAGTATCAGGAAAAATAATAATAATAAAGTACGACTTTTGGTTACGATGATAGAGTTTAGTTAAAACCAGATTAACTAATCACACCTATTCATGAACTAAGCAATAACTACAAACACAATGCATTAGGACCCGATGCTTATTTTGGAGAATTTGGTGTGTTTGTAAGAAAATTATTAATATGAAGCAAAATTTCATCGTGGTCCCATGACACCGTAAGACCCACTAGTTACGTCCTTGGTTTTCAAGTTCATAAAAAACCGACTTAATTGTAGTTGCAGTGTTAATTTCCGTCTTTTTTTCCCTAATAATAGTAGTTTTAGTTAATACCAAGGTTGCAAAAATCGTGAATTGGTAGTCGGGCGGTCGACCTCCTTATAGTTTATAACTGTTATAGGCGGGATTAATAGGATTGCCATTTTTGACAAGTTTTGGGTATTTCCGGCGAGTTTTGCGTATTTCCAAAAAGATTTTTCTTAAAACCAACTTATAATAGATATAAACAACTACCATAATTGATTAAAACATGTGTACAACAATTTTTGGGTATTGATTTTTGAGTGATAGTAGCATATTGAGCACCGTTTCTTCATGCGGCTTTATTGTTTAGCTTTTTAAAGCTGTTTGCATAAGCTTATTTAGATCATCTACTGAGAGAAATAAGTAAAGCTTGATCCTTTTGTTGTGCTTTTTGAGACAAGTTTAAGTCATTTCGTGGTTTTGTATATTCTACTTTATGAAATGCTGTTTTAATTACCTTTTTATTACCATCTATTTGCAAAAGTTATACATCTTGGCCCAGCTTGGTCGGAACTTATATAAGCTACACTTGCACTCATTTGAGTCGTACTACACAAAGCTATCCACGATTAATATTTACGTTTGAGCTTTAAAAGGTTATTGTTATGTTCTAGTTGCAGAAAACGTGTACATGTAACTAGTAAATCAAAATAAATAAATTTTTGTTCGGCTAAAATCAAGATAGTTTGAGGGACAAAGTGAGTAGTAACAAGCTCAAAATGGTAGGTTTAAGAAATTCGGTTATTTTGAAGAGCTGAGTTGATGATACAAGAGTATATTATAGTCTTCATCTCTGAAAGGAATGTTGCTATAATTTTGCACATCTGATCTGCCTGCCATTTCTTTTCTAAAGCCAAAGGTTGTAAAAAGTGTTCACTATTGCCCTACAACTAATCAATTCACATCCCGAGATACCCTACCCTTAGGGGGAAGGCCATGCAATCATCAAACTGTTTCTTAATGCGATCTGCTTCCTTTTATCACATCTGGTATTATTTTCGGAAACTGTTCCATCACTGCATAATGTCGGCTGAACCGAATACAAGTCCAGCTCTAGTAAGTATACTGTTTATCCGGCTTGCAATTAATGCCCACTGAACATCATAATAGAGGATATCACACACAGCATTAAGACTTCTTAAAGTCATGCTTCCCATTGTACAGAAACAAAGCCAGTTAAAAAGAAAAATTTACTGACGAGCTTATTTGGAACTAAAAAGCATTGAAGCTGACTTGACAGCAAGTAGGCCTCGTGCCCTTCAATCACTTCATCAAAAGATCCAGCTGCTGACATACCTTCACATAACTCACGGCATGCGCTGTGGTATTTTTATACCATATAAAAATCATGTATGTATAATAAGGTTATTACTCTGTCCATAACATATTGATGAAATGCATCGACGAAATGAAGTAATTTTTGCTCCACCAGCCATCATTTACTCTGAAAAACTACCCATACAAGGAAAATAACTGCATTAGCATGAAAATTCATAAGAAACACCAACTTAAATTTCTTTCTTACCATGACTGTACTGATGATCTTGGGATCTCTAGATGAACTTCAGTCTTTTGTCGAGAGGGATAAACCCTCAGAAGTAACCCAACTCTTATACAAATAACAGAACACCATTGGGTAGAAATTTACTGAGCGAGAAGTCATGAAATAAGGGGATTCACGTACACCTATGCGATATTCATAGTGGAACCGAATGCTTACCAGCAATCTCTTGTGTAAAAACTCATCTATAATCAGACCTATCCGATATTCGTAGTGGACATTCCTATCTGAGTTAAGTACATTTTTGGTCCCTGTGGTTTGGTGTATTTTCTCACTTTTGGTCCAAAAATAAAAAAATGTTTGGTTTTGGTCCAAAACACATAGTTTCGGCCCACTTTTGGTCCAATAGGACTTGTTTCTTTTCATTTTTGGTCCAAAGTCATAGTGTCGGTTCACTTTAGCCCAAATTGTAGTTGCATAATTCACGGGGATTGGACCTAAAAGTGGACAGAAACTATGTTTTTGGACCAAAGTGAACTTTTTTGAATTTTGGACCCAAAAAGTGATTACTAGCGCCACCATACCACAGGACCAAACAATGTACTAAACTCTTCCTATCTTGATATTCACAGTGGAATTGTTTCTTAACGTTGCAAAATCAAGAACAGGTTGTTTTATTGGTAAGTCTTGCAATTACAACAAATGACCCGATGTGCTTAACTCGGTGACAATCATATGTATAACTAACCATACAGATGATTTGGTATAGCACACATAATGCTGAGATGCTACATCGTAATTCATTTTCTCAAGAGCACAGAGGTGAGGTGGGGCAGAGTTAGCCCTTTTAAGCTACATGTAATAAGGCGCAATATAAAAAGGCACACTTACCTGATGTTATTTTAAGATGTCAACAATGTGTATAACTAGAAAACTAACAAAAAAAAATTAAAAAAACTCACGTATTGCCACCAAAATCTTTTCACTGTTCAAATCAATTACTAATTTCCATTTTTGTCATCGACTCATTTCACAAACTACAAGATTAGCCAGTTAACAAAAATTTGAAAAATACACAAAAAGCAGAGTTCTATTTCGGCTATTGGAGATGCTCGATGGAGTGTCAACAACTTCTTAGTAAGCATCAACTATCCATTGTCACCACACCAGGTTTTAAACTAACAACTAACACTTAATCACTCGATAGCAATTGTTCCCCGCGATTCACATTTCATCTCGATATATTAGTCGTATCAATACAGGCTTTTCAAACGAGAGAGAAGCTATCAATGTAAAAGTGAACATTATTAGAACATTGCAACGTGTATAATTTTACACACAAAAAACAAACCGGAGTGTATGAAAAAAAGACATTCATAAGTAATATTACCTCCGAACAGTGATCCCCAAATGTAATATTTTCGACATGGCCAAGGCTTTTTAAGAGTCCTCTAAATATTTCTTCAGCGAATATCACAAACTCTTTATAACTGATCGAATATTTTAAGTAGACTTCCAATAAAGATGACACATTAAGCAACACAAGCTCCCGCAAAAAAAACAATCCGTTTAGAGGTAGTGACGATATGTAAGGAGCATTGATTTGATACAATCTCATAATATCCTCCTCAGATTAACAAGCAGTCAGATTCCAAAAACACTGCTTTCTTAACTCTCTTTGAAGTAACATCAATCCGCTATAACCATCGCTATCTCTTTCAACTCCATAGATTCCAAGCAAGGACTTCCGGATATTATCTTTCCAATCATATTATCGTCTAGAATCACACAAGATAAATAAAAGACTCAAGTCTTTCCCAACTAATCGCACCATTAGGAGGATTAAACTGACAAAAGGACAGTGTCATACGAGTGATACAAGAAGTGTTGAAAAACAGCTCATCTTCAAAGGTAAAGTCTTGGCCTACTCCCACATCAAATAACCATAAATCAACCTCTTCAACATTACGGCGAATAGCATAACGAATCCAACTATTTGCTCGTGATTTAAACTCAGAATTAACCAAACTACTGTAATCGATATCAAGTTTGAATTTTTGAGGTTAAGATTTGTAGGACACTTATTTAGGGTATTGTCATAAAAGAAAGGAAAAATTACACGGATCGTCCCTGTGGTTTACCCAGAAATCATGTTTCGTCCCTATTTGAATTTAATTACACTGATGGTCCCTAATTTTCAAACTAATTGCACTGATGGTCCCTATTTTTCATTAAAATCATTACCATTTGAGAAAAAGAGATGAGGAAGTGAAGTCCAAAGGTTTTTCCATCGTTTTGAGATAGCAGCTCAGTGTTTGTTTGGATACCTCTTTTGGTTGTGAGTCCTAGACGAGACATCGGTATTATGACTAACATTTCATCCTTTAACTCGTTCAATCGATCTACTCTTTCCATAGTTATATGACCAACTAGACGTTCTGCTCAAAATTACAGATATATCAAGATGGGCGGTGAAAACGGAAAAACTGAATTATATTCTAATATAAGAAGAGGATAAAAGTCATGACTCTAATCTCATCTTCTGTACAAAAAACGAACCACTACGGACGCGATAGGTAAATCAAATACATGGGCTCTAAGGTTGTGCCTAAATGTTAGTAATATTATTAGGGGGTGTTTGTTAAACCTGTTTGGGCGCGTATTCTGTTATTTGAGAAATCCATAACCATACAGTAGTAATCAGTTTTAAACAAACACCCCATGACCAACCTATTGGAGCATTTCATCAAACACCTGGCGTGTGTTCATTTTTTTTAACGGCGATTTTATTCAAAGAACTAGCAAGGAGCTAGACTTACAAAGTAATTAAGCCAATCGATCCAACTAAATGAGGCTCTACTTCTAAACTTACACCAATAAAAAGAATTAGAAACAACAACAACAACAACAAATTGCATTTCATCGAACATGAAACTAAATAAATCGATGATGAATAAAAAAGTAAGCAGATTATACGTACCACAAGCAAGCAGTAGGAAAGAACTAAGGTTGGAGTTTGTACATCTGGTGGGCTCTATTACTATAACTCATTTGATAGTTTAAGCCAAGTCGCCTAGGCGCCGGCCGCGTTGTACTCAACTCGTGCTGAAATTTTAAGATGCAACATAACAATATGTGATATTCAAAGTTTGTTATTTTCAAAATTGTAATAGAGCTTTTTTCATTAATTTTTTAAATAATTATTACAGTAGTTGAGTTAAAAAAAAAAGAAAAAACACAGCCAAAAGGTCAAAAGTTTTATCTCTCCAAAACTTCTTTCATCAATACAAACTCAGACGCAAACAACTCTTATGAAATAGAAAAGTCATTTGTCATGTATATTTATTGAGATAACAAAAAGAAAGGAGTGTAGACGGCACATTAAATGTTAGAAGTAACTCGTACGGTTCTTGTTGACATAAATTTTAAGATTTTTCTTTTTTTTTTAAATGCTCGCCATTTTCTGACATAAATTTTAGATGAAAGGTTAGTCAACAATGTCTTTTTTTTTTTTTTGGGTAAAAGGGACACACCCCGGCAAAATATATTACACCAAAAAAACGTTGAAGTACAATGGATATAGGTGAAATCCATATATCACAGCCTGTTACCATGGGGCTCACATAATATGCGATAACATAGTGCAACATTCTGCTAACACCATGGTGCAATAACTAACATAAACAAATGCAAAGCCACTCTTATAACTACCATTAATAAATTGAAAGGAAATAAAAAACAAATATAGGTCAGAATGATGCTTGTGTTCCAATTAGACCATAATGTGGGCCTTATTGATCAAGATCATTAAATAGCTCCAACTTCCCAAGTTTAAACCCTCTATAGTAGTTGACGGACTCAATCACCAAACCTTCAAGGGAATTCAAGTGCAATTACAATCAATGCAAACGTGTGCAATTCGAAAGTAAACCCGAAAAAACACTACAAATCGCACTCAAGCTGGGGCCCGAAGGTTGCATCCCAATAACTTCCAAGCGTGATACACCTGCTCACGCACACACCAATAGCAATCTGTCCATCTTCTAATAATCGTCATTGGTACACGTACAAGATTGCAAACGAGTTCCTATAAGAGCAAAGCCCATAAAGAACCTTTTATAAGTGTTTGTATATAGAAAACAGTTTACACAAGAACTCCACATCACCACCATCGAAGTGCGTACTTTATACAGGAGCAACTAACAGCGTAAAACTACGCACTAACTATCGAGACACCCATGATCATACTAGGGAAAATAGTACGTAAATGCTATAATACCCTTTGCGAACCCTAATCATAGGGCTTAAACTCAATGAGGATCAGATCATGTCGAGTTCCACACTTGAAACCTCCTTCTCTCTTTGCCAACGAAACTTTCACATGATTGTCACAGCCCGTAGAGCGAAAGATAAGCTATCCAGTCACCATGAACCATAAGAAACCCTATAATTAGGGCATCGCCCAGCCGTCAAAATCATCATGTAAACACCGAGGTCACAACCACCCAGACCACCGAAACCCTGAACAAACCAGTAATAGTTCTAGGGTTACATCACCTCCCTCTCTCCCAAACCCACAACCACCATAGTTCCTTCCATGCACACCCTCACGCACATCCCATTAATAGGATCTCAACACGAAACCCTAATAAATGAGAAGATAAAAAATAAGCAAAAAACCTTTGAAATCACCACCCCCCCCTAATCTTAACGGGCTAATCCAAGTAACCCTAAAGGGTTTGTGCATGAAATCCAGCAGGAAACAACCAAAGCAATCGATTCCAAACCATATATAATGAGAGGAAAAGGATTAATAATAATCACCAGCATCGATTGCATAAACCGAAACCCTAAAAATAAAAATATTATAAATACCCTAAAAATTATGTTTAGGTATCGGATATTAAAAACTAAGCCACGATGTTAAAAAGAATTAAACCTCCTAAGGAAAATCACAACTCTTAAAACCGATTGCATACCCAATACCTTAAAAATCTAAACAAAAGCCGACTTAGGGATTCATGTGGAATCGACTCCCATACAAAACCCAAAAGCCAGCTTTGAAAGATCTAAAAGGTATAGATAGAGAGACGGCTTAAAAGTCGATCAAAAACCATCCCTAAAAAAACGATTGCATACCAAGATCACCTCAATTGATTAACAATCTGTTTAAGATATTCAATGGAAAACCATTGGGATATCCATAAACAAATAGACAATCGAATCAAAATAATCCAATAGTGCAGTCAAGACGAGACATGATATTATTGACTAACATTTCATCCTTTAACTCGTTCAATCGATCTACTCCTTCCATAGTTATATGGTACCTCCTTGAAAGGTTAGTCAACAATGTCATGTCTCGTTTAGACTACACTACCAAAGAGTTGATCAAATCAACGACTACCATGGAAAATTCTTTGGGCTTCGATATCTTGAATTACTCGTAAAAATTATGATGATTTAAAAAGCTTGATTTTAGCTCAATCGATGGTTCAAAATTGGTGAACTTAAGTAATGTCCGAGCTCAGGCAAGACTAAGGACCAACTTGGTACTTATGTTCCCCACCCCCCCACCCCAAAAAAAAGCCATTTGTAACCCCCCCCCCCCCCCTTTCATGTTTTCTTGTTTTTTATTTTTATAAAATTTTATTTTATTTTTATAATTTTGTTTATGTTATAAAACTATAAAACGCAAAGTGCGGAACGAAAAATATAAAGTTTAACAAGTCAAAAGTATTAAACTGTCAAAAACATGTTCTACTGTAAACACATTTACACAGGAAGACAAAAAGACAAAAAAGTACAAAATAGATACTTTTTATGTGGGTCAAGGAGGTACCAATAGTAACGCTCATTCTTAAAATCTATGACTAATTTAAGTCTCAACTAGATACTTTTCAATAGATACTTTTCAATACCAAGCATCGGTTTTGTCTTCTCTAACCATTGACCAAATAATCAACATATGATTGTCTAAAAAATGTATATAAAAACATGTCTAATCATATAATCATACACATCTATGTGTATTTCATAGTTTTGAATTTTGATGCAAAGGAGATAAGGTGCTGAAAAGCTACTGAAAAACTGCAAAAAAGCTGAAAAAAAGCTGTTGTTTTTGGAAAAAAAAAATGTGCCCCCTATATATCAATATCCTGGCTCCGCCACTGGTTCCATCCATTATAAGCACTGCTAAAGAAGATAGAGAAGACAACCAATCTAAGTTTTCAACTCTACAACTTCTGAGGGAAACTAGACCAAGGTATTCCAAATTGGCGAGGTTTCCAAATTCTCTAGGAATGGTTCCATAGAAAGAGTTGTCTGAAAGTTCAAGATATGTCAGTTTGGTCAAGTAACCAATGGACTCAGGAATGACTCCACTAAACTTATTCTCAGAAAGGTCAAGATAAGTTAAACTGGTCAAAGAACCAATGGATATGGGAATGGTTCCATTAAAATTATTCCCATCAAGGTCAACAAAAGTTAAATGAGTCATGTTACAAATGGACTCGGGAATTGTGCCAGTAAACTTATTATTAGAAAGTCTAAGAAAAGTTAAATGAGTCATGGAGACAAGTTGGGTTCAAACAACTTGGTCACAAACAAGTTGGGTTCAAACAACTTGGTCCTGGTGTTGAAACAGGATTCCATGGAGTACAAGATAAAAAAATGTGTTTGGTTTGAGGTGGAACTGCAGGGATCGTGAAGCTGAGGTTTTTCAGGTTAGTAACGATGATACTGCAGTGGCTCAAAGGCGGTTGGAGGACAAGCAATCTGAAGAGAAGACAAACACGGACTGCTTGGTAAAGGAGCAGGAAAAGGTACACCTTGGTATAAAGGTGGGGGCAAACATTACGGTAACCGGGGTACCTAGTCAAGAGGGTGTAGAGGGTAATGTTGCTGAAAAGAAGAAATGAGTCTATGAAAGCTAATCTAAGGAAATTACTAAAGTACAAGGTCTGGTTAACAAGGCGGTCCCCGATTCGAGGTTCCGGCATTGGATGAAGATGCTGAGTATCGATTATGTTTAAGTGTTAGTCCTAAGGTGGAAATTGTTGTATATTAAGAATAAACTTAAACAAAGGTTAGGAGGTTAAGTATACATTGTAATTTAGATTAGGAATAGACTATAACTAGGATTAGATAAACTTGCCTTTTAAAGGCAAGGATGTTTCATATTCTATTTAGGATAGGTTTCTACCCCCTCATCTCTATAAATAGAGATGAGGGGGGATGCTAGTTTGTACATTCTTCTTTGCTCATTCGTTAATTAATACAATGTAACGTTTGGGGTCACGTGTGTGTTTTCTTTGAGTCTATATCACGCGCTAGCTTTCAAGGTTTGTTGAACTTGTTTTTCAACATTTTAGGACCCACCATTTTTCTTCTTTCCATTTTTTAAAACAAACTAATTTCATTTCATTAATTAAAAATAAAAATAACAATACTTAAAAAACATTCGAAATTAAAAAAAAACATTCGAAAAAAAAACATACGAAAATAAAAAACTATGCCCTAACGACTAGTCCCGGTGCAAATTATATTTGTCTTTGATGGCTTTTTTTGGCATGTTGATCCAATAGGCGTCGTTCTCCGACAAATCCTTTGTTCTAATAGCGAGAAATTTCATCTTTTCTAAACGCATCACCGTACGGTCTTTCTCTTTAGCCACCTCGAATGCCTTTTCGGCGGCTTCCCGTTTGAGACGAAGCTTGTTTGTCAAAAACTCCCCGAATTGGCTTGATTAGCTACTCCCCCGGTGCTCGCCTATAACACCCCGTGTTTTAGGACAATGTACGACGTTGATAAAGTCACTATTTATTTTTTTTGTATTGTGCGCGTTTGTTTTTAATGGAAATCGTTAAGTTAAATCGCGTAAGCTAGAAATGATCAATTAACGTAAACGGGCATCAAGCAAATTATTGTTTACTTCAAACAAGGGTTAAGTAATTATTTTGAGAATAATTATTAACATTTCATAAGTTATTTTATCGGATACGTGAAAGCATTTAAGTTTCGCGATAAATGACAATTAGGTATTCCCGGAACCGTAAAAATTATCATACGCTTCAACAAATACCTAGGTTTATATACAATGATCAAAGTTTATAAAACTTTATGCATATGTATATATATACACGTCTCATACGTATATGCAAGATAACAAATACTTTACAAAATAACCAAGACTTTACAAGTATACCATTTATATAAAAACTACACATTACACTTTTATACTTTCACTTTCATTTTCTTATACAACAATTACAAGTAACATATTAACTAGAAAAGGAAATAAACTAGTGAAACACAAATCCTAAACTTCATGGGATGATTCCCATTAGGAGGGACATAAGAACATAGAAACATAAACACTTAAGTTCCTTGTTCCCCTCCCCTCTTGTCCCCTTGAATCTCACGGCAAGGACCCCCCCCCTTGGAATTTTCTAGTCAAAGTTAGCTACTAAAATATTTAATCACCTTCCTATATATACATGCATTCATATGAAGAAAAACATACACACTTTACACTTAACAAAATTTACTTTCTTTCTCTCCCTTTTAACCCCAAAACCCACGGCTCATATAGCCATCCTAAGCAAACCATACAAAGTTTTTCTACAACCTATACAACCCTTTACACATCAATCCTAAGACACACTAAAGTGTTTACAAGCCTTGGATCATTATTTGCAAGGATTAAGGAAGAAAAGGGAAGATTAGAGTTTCAAACCTAATCTATGGTTTATAAGCTTGTAAGCTTTGGTTTTGAGTCTAAACACGGGTTTAGCACTTATTTCTCATGACATACATCCTTACTAAGGTCTTCTAAATACTTCCATACTTTTTATTATCATGATTTTATGTGTTACATGTTCTTTATAGCTAAATTACCACTTAGGACTTTTGAATATGTAAAAAGGTTTTTTTACTTATGTCTATGAATTTCTGCACTTTTTCTTATGTCATGTTGTTATATATATCATGGAAAAATGGATTAATAAGTATGTTAACTTGTTGTTTAAGTATAAACATGATTATGTAATAATTAGGGTTTATAAAGTTATTTAATATATTACAAGTGAAAGTAATGTA
>BQNB010140071.1:0-17465 GCA_026074375.1 Tanacetum coccineum
CTTGATTCTTCAAATAGTTCATCATATAAGTCTTCAGCTGTGTTTGGGTCATGGGCTTGTTTCTTTTAGCTTTAGCTCTTTGTTTAGCAAAATACTTCTTTCTTTGATTGACAAGATCAACCATCTTCTTTGCAAAGTCCTCTCCTTGTACTTCACTTCCTAGCATGCTCTTTGTCAATTCAGCATTAGCTTCAAGCTTTGCTTTAATCAAATCCCAGTCTTCATTTGTGTAATGCTGAGCATCAAACTAAACTTGAGCTTTTCTTTTCTTCTGTTGCTCATTCAACTCTTCTTCTTCTGCAATTCTTTGAGCCAAGAGAGAATCCAAATGTACCTGTTTAGCTACCTCTTCTCTTTGCTGATTATCCAACCTAATTGCTTCAGCAAGGCTAGCTTCTTCTTGTAAAACTTGTTCCTTTGACTTCTTTGGAGTTTCTTCACTGATCATGGGAGCTTTTCCTTCTCTTTGTCCTTTATCTTGATCAGAAGTAGACTTCTTAGCACCAACAGTACTAACTTGTTCATCACCAGTACTAAGTTGTTCATCACCAGTATTAACTTTAGTACTGCCAGTATTAACTCCACTAGCAGTATTAACCTGTTCAACACTAGCAGGATTAACTTGTTCAGCACCAGCATCAACCTCTTCTTGAAAAACCAAGCTTGAGACTACTTTCTTTCCCTTAGTCTCTTTTCTCCTCTTGTATCTCCTTCCCTTGTCAATAGACCTTGTCTTTAAAGATGCAACCTTGGAGAGAGTTTTGGCTGCTTCAAGAGTGTTTGGACTTATATCTTCCACTTGTTCCTCCCCTGAAGCATGTACCTTTGTTGTAGGAGGAGTAACCAATCCTTGTACTGAAGAAGCTAGAGGATCATCTTGACTTTTCCTCCCCTGAACCTCAGGTTCTTCCTCTTCAGAGTCTGACAACACCAAATTCCTCCTTTTCACAAACTGTTCCAACTTCTTCACTTTCTTGACTAACTTCACTATAGCATTTCCCATGGTCAACTTGGTTTGCTTGAGATCCATCTCCAAGCTGTCAATTCTTGATATCAAGTTAGGAACTACTTGAAGTAAGTCATCCATAGACATTTGTCCTTGGGCCTGTTCTTGTGGGGGTGAGGAGGATTGGTGGACAGGAGATAGCTCCTCAAAGATGTGCTCAAATGGTTCAAGATCAGTTTCAGGAATAGGTGTAGGTGTAGGTGTATGGATAGGAGGTGGTGTAGGTGTAGGTGTATGGATAGGAGGTGGTGTAGGTGTAGGTGTATGGGATTGTACTTGAGGTGTTGATGATGAGGGTTGGGATTGAGCCACAGCAGCATGTTCTTGTCCTGCATTTGGGTTAGTAGCAACAAGTAACATAGAAGGCAATAAAGGTCTTGGTGCCCCTCGAAAACCTTTTCATATTCCAAAGATCTTTTTGGATCAGGCACACAGCTAATATAAATGTGTTTGTCTTCCGTTTGAATATTTATGACATTTTTCAGGAAATCGAGGATTACATCAAAAACTTTGTTCTTGACTTTTCAATTTGCCACATACCATCAAAAATGAGTTTTGAAATAATTATAACTCTACCAGTGGATAGGACAGATCAAGCACTAGTAGCAATATGCTACCACAAATTGATCCCATCCACCACTTTTAGAGCTTATACAGTGCAAAAGATGGTGGACTAGATATCTCCATTGGGGTGTGAAAAAACTTTTCCAAAAAGTAAAGGTTCCATCAGTAGGATACCCTATTTGCCCCATTCCCTCAAAAAGTTCATCATTTGGCAACATTGTAATTCCTGTGGCATCTTCTAATTAAAGTGAATCCCTAATTGACGCCTCAGAGATTGTGTACCTTATGGTATCAAGGGTTGCCTGGATTTCTTAGGGTCCCATTCATGCGTTAGTTATTGGAAGTTGCAGTCTGCCAAAACTGTTTTTGATAGCGGGAATCATAGATAGTTGGATTAGTAGTTAGGCATACTGAGAGTTTGGAACCTCGAGAAAATCCACTATCTCAGTAAACCCTGCACTTTCGCCAGGCTTGCGCATAACCTCACTGATTTGTGTTTGTTTTTGTACAATATTTTAATGTGAGCCATTGGACTATCGTCTTTATGTACTTGGGTTTTGGATGCGTTTGTAAATTGTAGATGCTGGTAACAGAACTCTTCACTATTTTCATTATTAAGGAAATTTTTATTTTGCAAAAAGAAGATAGCAATAAAAAGAAAAGTATGAAAGAGAAATCAAACTTTATCTATATATAGCTTCTCTGTTGTACGACTATTGCGCCGTAAAAATCTCTAACGGGTAACATTTTAAACACGTGATTAAACAAAAAAAGTCAAATTTCACGCACCAGCATTAACAATAACCTACCAGTTATTAACAGTTACACTACCAGACTTATTTTTGGGCAAACGAATTATTAAGGAGTCAACTCCGAATTAATTCCTTTTTCAACCAGAAAAATTAAGTATGTACTAAGAATTTACAAAGCTAAATACCTTATTATCATGCCTTTGCATCCAGCCACATCCATGCTATGCCTGCATAGATTAGTCTAAAACAAAGCAGAAAATACATGCCGGGGTGGGGGGGGGTGGGGGATGCAGAAATGTATAGACAGAATTAATAAAAACTAACTA
The DNA here is from genome assembly GCA_026074375.1 of Tanacetum coccineum. Taxonomy (NCBI): domain Eukaryota; kingdom Viridiplantae; phylum Streptophyta; class Magnoliopsida; order Asterales; family Asteraceae; genus Tanacetum; species Tanacetum coccineum. The sequence continues at coordinate 2,649 of BQNB010140071.1, forward strand.
CCCGAATTAACTCTATGACCAGTATTAAGAGGACAAAACTATCAGAATTAACTCTACTTAACTACCAGAAGTAAAAGGACATAACTACCAGAATTAACTCTACCATACAACTAAGCCTCCCTTTAAATGTTGCTATGGGTTGATCATACCAATGCTAACCACCAAGTAATTAAACGTGTGGTCATCAAACGGTTTGGTTAACAAGTAAAGCTACATTTAAGTCTGTTGTGAATTTCTCCACTTTATGAGCTTTCTTTCATAACAATCTCTTATGAGTGGTGACGTAATCTCGTGTGCTTTGTCTTGATGTGATAATCTTGTTCTTCACATGCAGAATTGTGCTTTCATTATCAATGTGTGATTTTGGTATTCTGATATTGAAACCATAGTTCCAGCAATTGATTTTGAACCCACAATACTTGTCCACAGCAATTTGCAGCAGCTACATATTCAGCTTCAGTTGTTGAAGTGGCCACAATTGTCTGTTTCTTACATTGCCATGAGATAAGTCTTTGTCCAAGAAATTGACAACCACCTGTTGTGGATTTCCTGTCAAGGTTTGGGTAAAACCCCATCATAGTCACTAGTATAGAGCATTGCTTCCAAGTCAAAGGGTATTCCCTAGGATACCATAAGCCCAAATTTGGTCTTGCCCTTGAGATATTTGAAGATCCTCTTGTACAGCATTGAGATGAGAGTCTTTGGGGTTACCTGATAAAACGTGACAAAACACTTACTGATACATAATATCAGGTCTGAGGCAGATATTAGTACATAAGGAAACCTATCATGGATTGTACAGGTGTACCATCTACATCAAAAGCTTCCTCCTCATCCTTTGTCAGAGGGCCATCTTTTCTCCATATGGGTGTTATTGCTGCGTTCACATTCACTAGATCAAATTTCTTGAGTAATTTCAGCTACATATTGTCCTGAGAGATGAAGATTCTCCCTTGTGTTGTTTGATTGTAGACCTAGAAAAATCGTGAGTTCACCCATGGAACTCATCTAAATCTTGCTTTCTTAGGCTTCAAACTCATACAACAGACTTGTTGGTAGAACAAAAAATGATACATCCAATACACTTGAACCAGCATTGATATCGTTTTGTCTCTTTTAATGAATAAAGTCTTGTCAATTGTACACCTCTTGTATCTATGTTCTCTAGGATTGTTGATAAAGTACATACCAAGCTCTAGGGGCTTGGTGATAGTCCCATACAGAGCTGTTGACCACCTTATAAACCTTTGTAGGATGATCAGGATCAACAAAACCATGAGGTTGTGAGACATAAACTTCTTCATCTATAGTGCCATACAGAAAAGCACTTTTAACATCCATTTGGTATACTATGAACCCCATAAATAAGGCAAAAGGCCTAATAAAACTGATAAGCTTCTATTCTTGCCACAGGGAGCAAATACCTCATCATAGTCCAAATACCTTCTTCCTGTGTGTACCCTTGGGCCACCAATCTTGCTTTATTCCTCAAACAACACCGCTTTCATAGCTTTATTGCTATAGGGACCCTCTTGGTGCGATACCCTTCATTCCATGAGGTAGGATCTACAAGAAAGACCCATACTTGTTGTGCTTGAACTGTAACGTTCTTCTTGCATGGCTTGAAAAATCCCAAACTGTCATCTGTAGGCTTCTGCAATTTCTTGGGTCTTCCTGAGATAGAAGGCAAGAAAAAACAATGCCTGTTGATCTTTGTGATTGTTTCTTTGCTGCTTTTGGAAATTATGATTGAGAAGAGCAATGAGCTCTCTGATTTGTTCTGCACTTTGCTCTAGTTTGCACAGCTGACTTTGGTTTCGGGATCACCAAAGTATTTGACTTTTGGTGTGGGTGAATACTATGAATCCTAAGTGTGAGGGTAGGACTGACTTCAATTTTCTGTAGGAAGACTGGTGAAGTCAGTATTACCACCCCTCCTCTTCATATGATGCCTCTTCAAAGATCCCTGTCTCAGGCTTTGTTGTGAAAGATTTCGAGCTCTAGCATAAGTGATCATCATGATCAAGCATTCAGTATTTAAAACGTTTAACTTACCAGTTTTTAACTGAAGGAGTTATGGTAGTGTTGTTTTCAGTGACTGTCCCTAAATGCTTTAGGCGCAATTTCTCCAAACTCTATTCTAAAGCTTGAATCTTCAGATTGTCTTTAAAGAGACAGTATTGAGGAATCCTTCTTCTCTTTGTGAGTTTACTGTCATTGTTTCCTCTTTTTCTTTGTATATTGTGGAAGATTTCCTGATTCATCTTTTTCTTCAGGAACCTTTACAGCCTGTTGGCACAACAATAAGGCTCTACTTTCTCATCTTTTTTCCTCAAAAGCAATGAGTTGGATGTTACGGCACGGTTAGTTACTTCGGAAGCTCCTGGCAAGTGGGTTAGTTTGATTCTCTAAGATACATTAAATATAGTTCATAGAATCAGTTAGATAGTCAATATCAAACATCATTATATCATACACCTTTGACATTGGGTTTTTCTTCAAGATAATTAAACATGGCAGATTCTACTTCTACTCTTTTGGTTACTTAAATTATAAAACCCTATAGGCTTTTTGTTTATTTAGTGAGTAACCAACTAAGAACCCCCTCATCAGATTTTCATCAAACTTGCCAAAGATACTAGTGTATCTAGAATGGTAACTTGACACCAAAAAGGTCTTATGTAGCTAATATTAGTTTGTGGCACTAAACAAAAGCTCATAGGGAGTTTGATCTCCTCTTCCAAACATACATCCACCCTCTTTTTTTTTTGTGGTTTTGTCACTCTTACCCTGATTAACAAATATAGCAAGCTAGTACTAATGCTTCTGCCCAAAAAAAGTGGTTGGTAAGAGGGAATCGGCTAGATAGTTCTAGCAGCCTCAATTAGGGTTTCTGTTCATTCTTTCAGCAACTCCATTTTGTTGTGGTAGTTCTAGCAATACTTTCTCTTGTTTTATTCCTTGTGTCTACAAAATTCAAGATTTCTCTTTCTTAAATCCTAAGGTGCCCTTATCTGATTAATGATTTCTAACATATGACTAAGCTGGTTTTCAATTATGGCTAATAAAGTTGGGGTGGCCGAGGAGGCTCTGAAGATGCCATAGTTCATCCTTAGAAGCAAAAAGTATTACCAACTTAAATCTTGCTTACAATCATCAGTGATTACAGCAATAAACTTGCATGATTAATGCTTTTCATAGAAGTAGGACCAAAAGGATCCATATGCAAGGTGTATAGGGGCACAGTGATCAATCTTTCTAACTTGGCCTTGCAAGAGGCCCTATGTTGTTTCCTTATGGCAGGCAAAACACATGTGTGGTGTCATATTTGAAAACCTTGGAAGGTAGACCTCTTACAAGGTTTCCTTAACAGTTTGTTTGATTTTTAAAATTGATATGACCTAACCTCGTATGCCATAATTTAGATTCATCAGATGTGGCTTTTGCAATCAAACAGGCAAAACCTTTTGCAGGAGAAGGTGTCTTCATGTCAAAACTGTACATGTTGTGGTGTCTAGGGACCTTTAAAGAGATCTGTTTTCATCAGGCATCTTTAAGGCCAGAAGCACAACAAGACATTCAGTTTCAGTAAAAAGAACCTTATGCGTCTTATCACAAATTTTTATGGAATATTGAGAAAAAGATTAAAGTGCCCTAATTCTTTTACAAAAGACACACTATCAAAATCTAAATTACCAACTCTTATTCTTCCTTTACCAGATATGTAGCCTTTGCTACCTCTAAAGGTAACAGATCCCCCAATTGAATTCTTTTCAAAAAAAAATCCCCGTTGATCCTTGTTACATGTCATGTGCCCTGTGAATTACTAGAAATATACCTCTGTCTACCATGTTCTTCAGTGGATGTTCCTGCACATGAAAAAGAGAAATTAGTTTCTCTTAGGGACCCAGGCCTTTGCAGGCTTGGGTCTGCCTTGTGGACCATTTGCATTCACAGTTCTAATAGAAGTAGGTCCACTGTTATAATTGAAGTTTGGTCTAGAGTTCCTCCAAGTATAACTTGCTGAGGTCTTAACAGCAGATCCCCATCTTCCCATTACAGCATTAGAATTAGCCATTTGTGCTGTAGAGTTTGCAAAGGGTCTTCTTACAGATGAATATGATTTTGAAAAATCCCTTCTTTGATTCATTTGATTCATCTGTGGTCTTTTGGGACTTGAACTGTTTGAGGTCTTGTTAGGAACTGGCTGTTTAGATCTAACAGTATTAACTTTAGGACTAACAGAATTAATATTTGTCCTACCAGTATTAATATTTGGCCTAACAGAATTAAGTTTTGGCCTACCAGTATTAAGTTGTACTGATCTAGGAACAAATTGGTTAGCATGATTAACCCTGTTTGCATTAGTCCATACTGATTTTGCCACCCTATTACCAGTATTAACAACCCTCTCCCCCCCCTCTTAACCTCAGCTTCCCTTGCCATTTTCTTTTCATAATAGTCACAATCTTTAATCAAATGATTTAGACTACCACAAACAAAACATTTCTTCTTTGTAAAAGAGTAACCTTCCCCTAGTTCTCTTTCCATCATATCATTCCAATTCTTCCTATTAACTTTATGTGTTTCTTTATCTTTGAGTGGTTGCCTAGGAGTTTTTATGTGTGTGACACAACTAGGTTCAACTTCTTTTGATTTTGGAGCAGACACATCTTTCTCATTAGTTACTTCCAACCTTGACTTAGACATCTCATTTGGTTCACTTAAACTTTCTGATTCAGTCTCAAAAGAGTGCTCAGAGGTATTTTCACAAGATCCTTCACTGTCATTTGATTGACAGGTAGAATGCTCAGAAGAATTGTCATCTGACACACTAATTTCAGGTTTTTGAGGACCCTTTTTACCATAAACATACAAAGAATCATCAATTTCCTCTTGTGGTTTAGGAGTATAATCTCCACTTAAAGGAGGTGGGACACCTTTAAAAACATTGGTCTTTGTAAATCTACTGTAAGAAGGTTTTCCTATTGAATCATCTTTTGAACACTTAAAGACAGAAGAATTCATTTCTTCCTCATAACTTAGAACCTCATCATTAGATTGTATTTCAAATCCTAAGCCAAGTTTATCATTTGAACTCATGCCAGAATTAATTAATCTCCAAAGATTCTTGGAAGAATCTTTCCATGAGTCTACTGTTTTCTGCAATTGTTCCTTTTCTTTTACAGCTTTCATTCCTATTCTTCTATATCTTTTAAGCTTTTCATCTTTTTCATGTATTTCATTAGCTTGAAATGCAAGCTTTTCATTTAGAGAAAGTTGCTGTTTTTGAAAAGTAACAAGTTGAGCTTCTAGTTTCTTAACAGCTTGACTATAGGCAAGTATTTGTGCTTCTTGATCACCTAACTGGAATTCAATTTGTTTCATCACACAGTATTTTAAGCTTCATTATATGAAATCATGCAAAGTTTTAGAACACAAAGTACCTCATATGCTTGTTGACTGCTAGCCATAAGTGCTTGATTTGTTTCTTCAGCTTCAGTATGTTCTCCCCAATTGACTAAATCCCATATCCATTGTCAGTAATCCCATCTAATTCTTTCTTGCTTCCTAGCTTTTGATGTTGATAAAGAGGAAATCTCTCTTCTTCTTTCATCATGTATCCCTTTGCTGTACTTTCCCTAAGCAAAGTGACCAAGTATTGTGACAATTAAAGCACTCAAGCTTCTTTTTGTCAAAGCCACAGGCGTTTTTCCATTCCACGCGAACTCTCCTTTCCTGTCTTTATTATTAGAAATTCTTCATTCGAATAACATATTTCTATTTGCCAATTGAATGTCATCTCTTTCATATATCTATCATATCAATCTGTTCCAAATCTTCATGAAGTAAGTCCAAATCCTTTTTTGTTTGGCAAAGAGGGGAATGATGACTCATCAGCAAAACAGCAAAGTACTTCTTTTTCAGGAATATTGGTTGTAAGAGGTAGATGGATGTGCAAGAACTGTATGCACCAGAAAAACCAGACTTACCTTATTAGTGCTACTTTTTGATTTGTGGAAACCAAAAGCAACATTTTAGCACTTGAAGTTGTTTTTGGATAGCACCTTGAATTTTCTTGCCTCAAACACATCTAAGTTATTGTACAAATCATCAATAAATAATTGTCAATCTCTCGGATGTAGTTTCATTGTCATTGCAGATTAGAACATGCTTGGGGCCAAAGATCTGGAGAAAACTTATGATTTGCATCTTCAGTTGATACTTCAGCACATGAGCTTCAATTGGAAAGTAATGTTGAACATCTGTATATCCCTTTCCTAGTCCTTTAGAATTGGATATCTTAAATTCTTCAAACTGTTGTTATGAAAACATCCATTCTGCATTTTTATTGGAATTTGAATTACCACTAAACTAGTTTTGATGGCTTCCAGATCTCTTAGGCATCATCCATTCCATGAAATCTTCTCATAGTTCTTTGGACATGGCCATCAGCAAAATTATTTTTAGCCTTTCCTTTCCTTTTCAACAGCTTGAATCTTACAGTAGTAACTGTGAAAGTACTCGAACAACACCATCCTTTCAGTTGATTCTCTTCTTGGAGTTACCTTTCTGGAATTTCTTCAATACTTATTGTCAATGTACTCAGGTTAATGGCTCTCTCCATTGCCATATATCAATATCCTCCTTCTTCAGAATTGGGAGTTTGATATTTGAGAATAGCAGAGTAGTTTGAGGAATAACTTGTTGTTGTTGTTTTTGTGCAGAAGTACCAGTGTTCTGATGCATCTTATGTTTGATTCCACTTCACCATCACTGAGATGTTGTGAGAATCTATTCATTAGCAGTTTGAGACATTTTGTTAGAACTGTAAAGAGACGTGTTTGTTGTTTGTGGGTTCTATTGTTTCTTCTTTCTCAGAGTCCCTCTAAGGCTCTGATACCACTTGTAGGTCCTTGGTTTTGGATACTGACTAGCCTTTGTAATTGTAAGACGTATAGATACTTGGATAAATCCAAATAACTCTTATGAGAGACACTGAATTTGAATTATCAAGTGTTAATGCGGAATCTTTAACTCAAGATTAATGATAAAAACGATAATACTAAATTGCTATTAAGCTCTATGCTTCTATTGATATTTCAATCACTTACTCGTACATAACATTGTGCATTAGGGTTCCTCTTATACACCAAGGAAACCCTAATGGGCTTTACAAACGTCAAAGGATAATACATATCCTTTCCTAAGATATCTCCTAAGATATCTCTAAGATAACTATTACTATTCTGTTACATAAACAGACTTTAAACTATAACCTGAGTACTAACTTTGTCAAGTCTAAACTCTACCAGAATAACTTTAGTATTGCCAGACCTAACTTTGGTACTGCCAGTATTAACTCAATACTAATAGAATTAACTATTACTACCAGACTTAACTGTTATACTACCAGTATTAAGTCTGTTACAATCTATTTTCCTAACACTTTACCTGGTGTAGGAACTGACCGGTCACCGCACTTATCACTCAATACTTAAAAATCATAGGAACTCTTTCAGAGAGGGTTAATAACCTTTATATATTATTAGATATGTTTTGGGAATAGTTGGGATTAATCACTACAACCTAGATAACCTACCTCCTGGACGATTGAATAGACTACATATGCATATTCAAGTCTATTGATTTTAGAAACCACTAATAAATCAAGAATTAGACATTGCACTTGAGATCAAGATAATTCAACCTTGGATATTTAATTATGTTAAATGGGTTCATCTTCTTAGTAGTTTTCCACTATACCAATTCCATCGATTGAATAAAACCAGTTTAATTCCTTTCATTTATTCTCTTACAATTTAATTATTTAAACATCTTTTAAACGTGACAACCATTTAAACTCATATTTAGACCGCCTTTTAGCTCTTGGGACGACCTCAGATTTACCAAAACTACACTACTCACGATCGGGTTCTCTGACCGTTAGTGCGTTTGTAAGGTGAAACGAGTTTTATAAATTTAAAACTTGGTAAATAATTATTTAAAAGAAAATACGTATCAAGTTTTTGGCGAATTAGATTTTAAATTTGAGTTTTTATTCTATTTCAGTATTTGTTTTCTTATAATAGCACAATCTACTATTATCTCTTGTTTGATTTTCAAGAAACATGGAAATGGAGTCTGAGATTGAGAACATGACGATAAGCGAATACCTTGAGTATAAAGCTGCGAAAGAAAGGAGATTATGGGATGATGTTCGATCCAGAAGAAGTCTAAATTATTATGAGGCGGGTGTTGACTCTTTTCACCGGAATAAGAGTAACACTTTTAGCTATCCGTACTCTCATAACTTAACTCCTCTACACCCTTGTTTCCTACCTGTTCAACCATATCCTAAGAATTATTCGGTATCTACTAATGAGAGCAACGATATAGACATCAAAAATATGACTATTGCAGAATATAATCTATGCATTGCTAAACAAGGCCTAGGAATGAATCCACTCAGTAATCACTTCTATGGTTTCACACCCCAACTTTTCGCTCAACCACAACACACACCTAACACTATTAAGAAGGATTCCGACTTTAATAAAATCTTGGATGACTTATTTAGAACAGGAGCTGAAAAAATGAAGCGAATGGGGCATGATATAGTTCAGGATAGTATTTGGAAACATGATGATGATTCGGAGGAGGATCAGGAGGAAAATGGTGATGATGGGGACACTTTTGATATGTGGGATATTACGGTCGAGGAAGTAGAACGAATTAGGAAATTTTTTAACGTACTTGATGAAATTGACAAAATAGTACAACCTGTGATCCTAAAACCCATTCACACCACACCACCTAATGATGATTATGTAGCACCGGCTACTAAATCAATTTTAGACGAACTTTTGGAAGAATTCGGTGACGAGATCTTGAATGTAGCCATGATTGACGAGGAGGCTGATTTTAATCCTACTAAGGATCTAGAAGAGCTTGAAGACTTCTAGCTATAAGACCTCAATCAAATTTTACAGAAATTCAGGTGCATTCAGTTATCATTAATACCGAGCCTTTCATTTATACTCAACTAATGAGTCCCTTATATGGAGTCTTCAAAACATCTAAACCAAGCAAGGTAGATAGGGTCATTATATCTCCTGGAAGGTACGCTTTCTATTCATCATTTCCCTATCATGTAGCATACTTACACCCTAAGGGTGTCTATTGCTACTTCCACCCACACTTGATCCCAAGTGACGGGATGGACACCCGATTACCTAGTAAATAAAGGTTGAGTCAAGCTAGAGACTCAAACAAAAACAAGCGCTTCGTGAGAGGCACCCCATGCCTATCTTTTAATTCATGTTTTGTCTTATTTTATTTCAATTTTTGCATATTAGTTGGTTTGTATGTTTCTATCTTGGTTTTGCGGGGTATTAAGGAGGAGTCAGAATTCGAATAACTGGTCTCTTTTGCCTTATAATTGTGTTGTAAGTTGCTGCCGGATTACAGCCTTTATAGCGGAACCATCACAGTTCGCCGTAAACACTGGGCTTACGGCCGTAATCTTTCCATGATTACGCCACATAATAAACTTTATCCAAAAATTTTCAAAAAATTGTCATCCATATAATTACGGCATTAAACCCTATTATGATTATCCTTAATCACTCTCTGCAAATCATTAAAATTGTTTGAAATTTTACAAAACCTTGTATATTGGTAAATGAACTTTGTAGGTATGTTCTCTGCAAACCCTCACGAGACTTTACTCATCCACTTGAGCCACCAAGTGGTTTAAAAGGCTTGTTCCATACGCTAAATGCAACCGTGATTCCTACGGAAGTGAGTTAGGTTTTGTAAAGTTTTGTATATTTTGTGCTATTTGGTGCTTTCTATCTTGGTTTATGCTTTTGGTATTAGTCTATCTTGCAGTTATACAGGTAATGCACATGATGTGGTGTTAGGATGCTAAACAAGCTGCAAGAAAGCATCCTAAACCGGTCTTGTTGGATGCCTTACAGGTTGTTGAAGTTGTCTGAGATGGTGGATGTTGCTCAAAGAAGCAGGCTTGGAGCATGGCTTAGAGCATGCTATCTCTTCATATTTTCGAGCAAATCTAGGGGAGTCTACTATTCTAATTCTACTCCTGTTCTTAATTTTTCATTTCCTTAATTATACAATAGGGACATGTACAAACCAAGTAGGGGGATAGGAGTAGAATTATCACTTGACTAATATTTGCCTTCGCTTTTCTAGTTTTCTTTAAAAAATTATGCCAATTTTTAAAATGACATGTTTTTCTGAATAAACTAGAATTAATCTTTGTCGAGCGCACTATAACCCTTTATTTCAATTGGTGAGGTTAAGCCTAATAATTCCGTTTTCATCTATTATACAAAAATTCACCAAACATATGAGGTTGCATTTGTATATGGTAGTATTGTAGACTTTAAAACTTGGCATGTACATCTTGTTAAGACCTAATTGGTTAGTTGAAATAGACAATTCAAAAAGACAACATCCTAGGAAATCAACCAAAAAGCCTATATGTGTGTGTTTATCGATTTGTCACACTGACTTGTCGACCTCCCTGTGTAAAACCCATTGTTCCCCTAGATTACCTTGTTAACCAATTCCTGTTCAAACTCTATATGTTTCGTTACACCATTTTGCTTTAGCCTACCTTATAGTCTTTATATTCTCTGTGTTAAAATCTCTGGCTATTTAAATCCATGGTTCGGGGGAATGGGAACGAGAATTGTTATGCTTCGTGAATGTACAATCATTTTGATCTTTTTATAAAGATCCCCCCCCTGTATCACCACTTTCGACTTTGTTCATCTCAAGTGGGGAGATGTGCGTATAATATCGGATGTTGCAAGGGTAATAATTAAAGATATAAACTTCTGTAGTATTTGTATATTTATCAAGAAGTAATAAAGAAAAGAGGGTGCAACTAAAAAGCCGCCCATGTGAAAAAAAATGTAAAGATGATGCAAAATAAAAAATTGGAGCTAGTAGCCCATTATTGCACCAAGACATCTCAGTAATCATGAAAAATGAAGCTAGTAGCCCATTATCACACTAAGTCGTCCAAATACTCATGAAGAATGAAGCTAGTAGCCCATTATTGAAGATCAGATTTTTAAACTTAGACTCTTGGGCCTATGGATGAACAGTAGCTAGTTATGACAACCTTAGATTACTGTAAACTATTTGTTTCGTGTTTTTATCTTAACAACCATTAAATGTGTATCACATGTCTATCCTAACCCTTTATCACCCAATCAACCAATATCACCCATGTTGCCTTTAAGACCGTTTAGACCCCAATTCTAGTTGGTGGAGACTTGTGTACTTTTCAAGCCTATGATAGAATACATGCTATGACTGATCAGTTGAGTGATCACCAAAAATAAAACACATAGATTAGTGAGAGTATGAGTGTGATTTATTTTTTTCCTTTTGTGAGGTGCTCGATTTAGAATTTTCTAGCATAACTGATTTTTAAATTCATATCTTCCTTAAAAACCTAGGGATGTATCTTTTTGAGAATTATTTAAAAATGTTCTACTTGAGGGCAAGTAGAAGTCAAGTGAGAGGTAATTTGATAACATCAAATATTTAATACTATTTAGTATCATTTTATCCCCTAAATTACTTGCATTTATATTACTAACATATGCAAACAAAATATTTTCTATTATTTTGTGATTTTTGGGTAAAATGCAAGTTATTATCATTTATCAAAAGAAAAGGACGTAAAATGTAAATATTTACAAGACATTACGACATAAACCTTTTTAAGGTTACGCCGTAACACATCTCATGCAAATTAGGTCACTCAAGCAACGATTACGGCGTAATCAATTATTGGTTACACCGTAACCATTACTATGGAAAGAAGATCATGACTAAAATAGCATTACGGCGTAACAATACAACTGGTTACGCCGTAACTACATTCGAGGAAAGAAATCAAAGCCGTGATTATTTATTAAATATGAAGATTCGGTGCTGACGAGTATAGTTACGCCGTAATCTATTATTTATGGAAAATATATTGCTGCTGATTAAAGGTTACGGTGCAACGTGATTATTAATTATGCCGTAACCAAATTTCCCTACGGCGCAAGTATGATCATAGGACTAAAGCTGCGCAAAGAATTATGAAGTTTCTACCAATTTATTACAAGTTGAATGAAAGCGCTAGGGGCAAAAATTCGTACTAATGCTAAAACTATCACTTTACTAATAAATAATTGAATAAATGCATTCATTCATATTCATCAAAAAAAAAGAATTCAATTCGGTGGGTCCTGGTGCGACAACAGAGTAAGAAGACAAAAAGGTTTAAGCCCTTTTGTTTAGATTCAAACGCAATAAGGGACAAGCCGCCATGCAGGTTTTGGTTCGGGTATAGGGCGAACCTCTTTTTAGAGTTCGTTATGGGATCAACTAGGAGATTCAGTAAAGAGATTTTTTCACCATGTTTGTAACATAATTCCTCAACAATTTCAGATTTGATTTCAATTAATTATTTCTAATAATTTATTTGTTCTCGTCTTATTTGTGATGTTTGATATTTTATATGTTCCAATTTTACTTTTGTTATTTATTTTATTAATTATTCCTTGGTTATTATTTTTGATATTTTTGTCTGACTATTGTTTCTTAGATATTCCTTGACGTATCGTGTAACCATGGGTTTTAGGTAGTACGGGTGGTTTGGACTAGCTAGCCCCATTAATAGATTAATCTTGTCAAGATGGGATCCAATGGGTACTAAGAGTAGGATCTTACTCTTTACCTGGTGTTAGGAACTGACTGGGTCACGCACTTATCACTAATACTTTAAAAAGTACTATAACTCTTTCAGAAAGGGTTATAACATTTATAGGTTATTAGATATGTTTTGGGGAATAGTTGAGATTTAATCACTACAAACCTGGAATACTTCTACCTCCGGACGATTATAGATGGATTTGGAATGCATGAGTATAGGATAGAACTTGCATATGATATTCAAGTCTATGACTTTAGGAAACCTACTAATAAACAAGAATTAGACATTGCACTTGAGATCAAGATAATTCAACCTTGGATATTTAATTAAGTTAAATGAGTTCAGCTTCTTAGTAGTTTTCCACTATACCAACTCCGTTGATTGAATAAAACTAGTTTAATTCTTTTCATCTATTCTCTTACAATTTAATTATTCAAACATCTTTTAAACGTGACAACCATTGAAACTCATATTTAGACCACCCTTTTAGCTCTTGGGACAACCTCGGATTTACCAAAACTACACTACTCACGATCGGGTTTTCTTCCCGTTAGTGCTTTTATAAGGTGAATCGAGTTTTATAATTTAAAACTTGGTAAATAAATATTTAAAAGAAAATACGCATCAATTGACTAAAGAATGTAGTCAAAATGTTGAAGTAGCTTTACATTATATCTTGACATTTAAATGTGATAGGGCAACAAACATCTTGTATGTTTAAGTCCTAGTAGAATTATTAGCTTTCTTACCTTGCGGTCAAGAGAAACCAATAATCATATTGTTATATGTTGTTTCCTTACTCATCTTAAGATTTCTATCCACTTATGTTATGGCACAACTTTTCAATGTAGATTAAACAATACGACGATTGCGCTCGATTCTATAAAACAAATCTGATAGTGTCATAGGACATTTACAAGTAGATTTCGAACCATAACGTTTAATAAGGATTTATGGGATTATTCTATAGCTAACAATTTCGGAAAGCAACATCAAAGGCAATTGTTATCTTATTAAAATAAATGCAAATCTTCTCTTAAATCTATGGTTGTTTTCATATTCAGAAAGTAATGAATTTCAACAGCAAGACTAGAAATAATTTGGGTAAACTAACAAGGAAATAAAAGAGTGTAGCTCCACTGAATTTTGACAACATTCTTTTTGAATGTCTTTTCTGTTAATAAAACACAAGGGCTATCATCTGGTTTTGTCAACTTTGTAAGTGTTAAATCACCAGTAGAATGCAAAATAGCAATTATATTTACTTTCTATCTCTTAGATTGCATACAAGTAGCAATGTTGTAACACTAAAATATTTAATATTTTTCGGTGACAAAATACCCCTATATTACCTTGCCTAAATGTTTCACTAATACTCGAAAATGAGGTTATTTTCCATCATTTTGTAGTTTTCAAGGTGAAATGCAGGAAAGTAACAAGAAACAAGGGAAAAAGGACTCAAAGTGTAAATATTTGAAGAATGTTACGGCGCAACACCAAATATGGTTACGCCGTAACATATATTAAGCAAGTACGAAGATCAAGGATGACTTTACGGTGTAACACCATATCTAGTTACGCCGTAACCATGTAAATGGAAGGAAATCTTACGGTTACGCCGTAACCATGAAGATTCACATATATGGAAAGAAGATCATGAGCTATGGAAACTATTTGAAGGTTACGGCGTAACACCATACTGGTTACGCCGTAACAATTGCTTAGTTATGGAATGTCATGTATAAAGGTTACGGCGTAACACCTTTATTGGTTACGTCGTAACAGGTTCAAAACCTATAAATAGAGGCCTCGTTTAGCTATTCCGATATCACTTCCTCCACAGCCAATTGGAGAGGCGACAAAGGCTTCCAACCTTCAAAGAATTCCACCTGGAGTCCAAGGGAGATCACACTTTATTTACTTTTTGTATTTAATCATTCAAATACGAATAGTGTAAGAATTATGAGCTTTCAATCTATGATTACTTTTATTTCTTGCTGTGTTTTCATTACCATGAGCGGCTAAGCACTTAAAGTGCTGGCCTAGTTATGTAATTACTATTGTTATGA
>BQNB010140072.1:7377-17465 GCA_026074375.1 Tanacetum coccineum
TGTGTGCTTTAGAGAGTTTGATGAAGATGAACTTTTGAGATTCTGGGTTTTGGATCTGAGATATAAATTATGGTTTTTTTTTTGTTAATTATGGTTAAGAAGAATCTATTTGTGTCTTTTTAAAGAATTGTTGTTATTGATGTTTTGGAAAAAAAGTTTGTGCTAGTGTTTATGTTTGTGAAAATATTGGTATGAAGTAGGGGTGAGCACGGTCCAAGGACCGGACCGGACCGGACCGAGGACCGAGTTGGTCCATAATGCCGGACCGAGGACCGGACCGAAATGGTACGGTCCGGTCCGGGTCGGTCTTCGGTCCGGTCCGGTCTTACACGGCATAATCGTCGGGTTTTTGGTCGGACCGAGCCGGACCGGACCGGACCGAGACCGAAAGTAATGAAAACCCCGGACCGAGGACCGGACCGAAATACGTTCGGTCCGGTCCGGTCCGGTTTTCCGGTCCGGTCCGGTCTCCGGTCCCGTATGCTCACCCCTAGTATGAAGTATGAATAAAGAATAAATATGATGAATTTTAATTGTAAAAGAATTAAAATCAAGGAAGAATTTAGGAAAAGAAAATACAAGGGTATTTTAGCCATTTTAGTTTGACAAGGGACTAAAACGGACCCCAAGGTTTGCCACACGAAAGATTTTTGCAATTTCGATACCACGCGAATCAAACGTGCAATTGGCCAAACCACAAGGACGATTTTTGCAATTCTCTCTAAAATATACGCAACTTATAAATATTAAGCTACTACTTGAATTTACATCATATTAGAAACATATATTTAAAATTTTAAAATAAACTTGAAAACTTATACAGATTAAGTGTTGGCTTGTTAAGCTCGATTGACTCATTCAACTCGCGGTATTTAAACGATTTTCAAACAAACCGAGCTAAATATAAGTTTTCAAAGTTTGACTCGTTAAACTGATCGAGCACTAATATTTGTTCGAGCTTGTGAGCACTAATATAACTTGAGTTTGTAGCGTAAAAAACTTGCAGTTTAAAATTATGTAACGTTTTATTTGGTAACTTTTAACTTTTAACAAGTAAAGGAACTACATGGTGGAAAAAAGTTATACATCGTAATAAGAAAAAATATAGAAAATATTTTGTATCATAAAAAGTAAGCAATTAAGCGGCAGTGCCCGTGCCCCTATTTAATTATCTGTTGTTGAGAATTACGAAAAAAGAAAAGTAGCACAATTAATGTTCAATTTGTTTTTGGTGTATTTAGTAAGTACTCATGTTTGTCAAAATTACTATTTGGGGCTAAATTTTTTTTTAATTTTTAATTTTTTATTATAAAAGTTTGGATACATTAACACCAAAACATATAAATATAATCAAAATGTGCTTATTATGGACATACTCATGGCTGCATAGATAATTATACACAAGACAATACACACTTGATTTATAGATCGGTTTAGAATCGTATTTAGGGCCCGTTTGGTTTGTAAAAAGGTTTGGAATCAAAATTGGTATTGATATAGGTTTGAAAGATAGTGAGAATAAATATAAAATATAATTATATATAAGATATTGCTTTTATTTATTTATACTCAAGTCTAAATTAATATTTTAATATAAAAAGAAGAGTGAGAACGTCAAAACAAATGAATGGCCCACATAAACGTTTGACACCAGCCTATATGTTGTGGAATCTAATGTAAAGGTGTAGAATGGTAGAGGGGAGGGTGAATACGGTTTTCTTGACTTCTTCGAAGTTTATAAAACTTCAAGTCTCGAAAGAGCCGAGTGGTGTACTAATCTACTTTGTAATGAGAACAATAAGTAGATAGAGAGAAGAAAAGAGAAAAAGAGACATCACAATATATACTGATTCGGGTCTAGGCAGGTTTAGTTCCGTCCGATATCATGCTCAGGACTTACAATCCACGACAACGATAACATCCTAGTTTAAATCCTTATGGTGGAGCTGTAAAACGTAGTACACAATTTACATCTCCGCACCTGAGACTTTTCAATCAAAGCTCGACGCTCACACTAGCAGAGTAACTTAATACCCCTACATCGTATTCTCTCTCCCTCAGAAATCTAACCGCTGCCGCAACTTAATCTCCGTGCATTGACCAACAAAGATACCTATAACGCTAACAAGCCGTCCCTGTTAGAGTGATAAGCTTATCAAACAACCCCTACTAGGATCGATCCTTACAATGATCTATGCGGATCACACAGATACCAAGACTTTCCTTACAACTTGTTCTGTACATAAAAAGATAGATGAGAACCAAGGCCTAACCTAACTTAGAGACCTCGATCTAATGAGAAAGAGAATGAGAAAGAAGACCTCGGCAAAATACACAAGTGTGGATTAAACACTTGTGTGGCCTCTGCTTACGGAGATGTGTGTTTTCTTCAATGGGATGCGATAGGGAGAAGATTCAAAGAACACTGATGTTAGACTTAGAGATTAGAAGGAGAGAAATTGAGAGGAAAGAATGTTTCCAAGTGATGAGGAATACAAAGGCCAAGGGTGGGGAATTATAAAGTCCAAGACACAAACTGAAAAATACAATTTGTGTCTGGCGCGACTGCGCATAATGCGCCAAAGAATGGCTAGTGCGCCAGATTCCTCGAAGGGTTTTTCTTCGACTTGGCGTTTTTCTAAACATAACCCGGCACCTTGTTAAACCCCGCAATTATACTTCACGCTATGACCTTTTCAAGCATGCTTATCTCGCTCTCAAGGTCAATCAACTTAAATAACCAGTTTGATAAAAACGAATTGTGATGGTATTAAAAGCGTTTGCTTATCTGTATACTTGTAGAAGTTCGAGGAGAAACGAGAAACACAACTCAACAAAAAGGGTATTTTGGAGTATTCTTTTCAAATTGTAACTAGCCTAGTTGGGATCCACACTAAAGATTATAATAAAGGACACGTGGACAACCAAAGAATATTCTTAGAATATGTTTTGCTTGGATGAATAAAGGGGGGGGAAAGATTTGAAAATCAAATTCATTAACACACATGTTGGATAAGAGAGGATGAGTTGTGTGTGAGTTGTCATGATGTGATAGAAGGCATCCTCTTGATCTTAGTTTGAAATGGAGGGTAATGATGTGAAGAGGACACTTGTATAAGTAGCAAGATCAAGGGTAGAAAGGAGGTTGTGTTTGTTGTGTGAGTGAGAAGTGAATGTTTGTGAGAGAATTTGTGTTTGTTTGAGATGAAGCATCAATCCAATGGTTGAGAATAGAATGAGGGAGTTTGGATTGATGAGGTGGCTTGATCAAGGGTAGAGGTGAGAGTGTGTTTGTTGTGTTAGTTTGAAAAGCAATCCAAGGGTAGAGAGGAGAAGAGTGTGGGAATTTAGATTGGTGACATGGCTTGATCAATGGTTAAGATGAGAGTGTGTGTGAGTTTGTGTAATTTGAATTGTATAGAGAAGAAGGTGAATAGTAAATATGTGGTGGAGAATGTTTTAAAAGATACAGAAGATATTGGTTGGGAATGTAGGAGACATAAAGGTACAACAAGTACAAGAGAAGTACATTGTATAAGGGAATGTGAGTTGGCATATGGAGGATAAGATTTGAGGTTTATTTGGTGAAGGTTTATGTGTATGAAGGTTTGAAAATGAAGATGAGGATAAGGATGAAATCAAAGGATTGATTTGGGTAAATAATCACATTGCTAATAAGAGAGAAAAGAGTGGGCATATGTGATTATGGGATTGTTTAAGAAGAAGATGTTTGGAGTGTGTGTGGAAGAGATGAAATCACTTGTTGAGTAAGAAGGGTAAACAAGTGATTAGAAAGAATATGTAGAAGGATTGTGTAGAAGGAGTGTGAACTTGTACATGTGAGGAATACATATGAGTTTGTAAAAAAATTTATATGGAAGTGAGAAAAGTCAAAGTATAATTAACTTTCAAATACCACAAACTCAAATAGTCATTTAGACTTTAATCCATGATAATGGATTTGATCACTAATCATCTTGATGCAAGCAAGCTAAGTGCTTTGCATCTTAAGTAAAGCATATCCCACAATGGGAAAGGATGCGTTTACGCAAAGTGACCTTTGACTTAGTTTGACCAATAAGGGAGTAAAACCCGTTACTTGATTAGGAACAACGTAAATCCGGATTAAGGTCAAATGATTACTTTTGCTTGTTGGTATGTTAAACGTATGATCATACTAGGTTTAGAAAGAAGTCTCGGCCTTGGCTAGAGGCATTTGATAAAAGTTTTGAGTTGGCGTGTTATAGAGAAGCGGGAGGATTCGTTTTTGCTCCTCTCTAAGTCTAAACCTCATTTAGAGTGTTCCTAAATGATCAAATATCATATACATACCTTTATTGAAGTTTTCACATGTGTCGGGTAAGAGGAAAGCCGACAACTGCTAAATCCGCAAAACGAATTTCGCGTGTGGCGCGCTAGCCACGCGCTGACGCGTGCCCAGCGTGCCAGATGGTGAAATCCGGTTTTGCGTATTTAAGCTATCGTTTGTGATTTTACATTTTGCGAATGTTTATTTGTCATCGTTAAAACATAAAGGATATCATAGTAAATGTTGCACCAACAATCTCCCCTTTTTTGATGATGACAAATAAACTTTCGGAAAGCAAATAAAATTACAAACGTAGCGAAGATGAAGACCGCCATTGATGAAGTTCGCGTCTTGATCTTGGCCTTTTAATTTGGTGAAGCTTGAACATTGTCTTTACCTTATGAGACTTATATAGCTTGTATGCTCCCATGTACGTTATGGCTCTTTGCTTCCGTAATTGATTGCATTTCCCGACCATGAAGCATCAATGCTTTGCTTTCCTTCTCCCCCTTTTGTCTATAAAAAAGGCGGGATCTTGGTCTTTTAGATGGAAGGTTGATATCTTTGTAGAAAAAAGAATGGATATCATTGTACGTGCTCCCCCTATATCGTTGCTCCCCCTTGGTTCCAAGGCGGGGATCCATGGGTCAAGAGCATTACCTTCGAAAGTATTCTTGGCTACAACTAGCAACAAGCAAACACAAAAAAACACATGCAACAAAACATATACACATGTGCAAGTCCAACATGGGTTAACTTACCATTTGGAATCTTGATGACACTCATGACAATAAATATGCATCTAAATCGCTATACCTCATGCTTTTCTCACCAGTCAGTATACGTGGCACCAACGCCTTGGACATCCAAGGAGTGATGTGTTACGTCGTATTCTTTCCTAAGTATTCAAATTTCCGTGCACTACAAGAAACCTCACCTGTTCTTTGCCATGCATGTCATCCCCCCCCCCCCCCCCCCCCCCCCCCCCCCCCCCCCCCCCCCAGCCTTAACAAAACACCGTGAGGCTTCCGTTTGTTAGTTCTAATACGTTGGTCAAGTCTTGTTTTGACGTTGTTCCGATTAGACTTATAGACTTCCCCAATTTCGAGTCTTTTTGGTTTTAAATGCTATGTTTCGTTCTTGTGTCATTATTCGCAATTTGTTTAGGCTTATCCGTTAGTTAATATATCTGATGTTTTGTCAAAAAATTTGTTGTTTCGTGCCTTTGTTCGCACCTAGTTTAAGTGTCAGATAAAAGTCTTTCAATGTGATAACATGGTGTGAATTGACAATCTCGCCTTCCATAATTTATTTGCTGATAATAGGATACAATTTCGCTTTACTTGTCCACGCACCTCACAACAAAATGGAAAATATGAAAGGATGATCCGCACCATAAACAACATTATTCGCACGTTACTATTTCAGGCTCATTTACCTCCTAATTATTGGGTTGAAGCACTTAACATGGCCATTATCTTATTAAAATATTTTACCATCACGCGACATTGACAAGAATACTTTTTATACCCGCTTCTTAGAACCACACCTGACTATGTAAGTTACGTCTTTTGGGTGTCCTTTGTTACCCCACCTTGATACCACTTACAACCTTGACCCCGGGCTACACTATCTATTTTCTTGGGACATGCCACCCATAACCGTGAATACCGTTGCCTTGACCTCAACACAAATAAATTTTTAGATGAATCAAATGATCTTATTTATTTTTGTTATTTTATTTTTATTTTGTATTTTTTTTTTATTTTTTTGATTTATGTTAAGTATTTTTTTTTTTTTTTTTTTTTTTTTTTTTTAATTTTGTTTTTTTTTTTTTTTTTTTATTTTTTTTTTTTTTTTTTTTTATTATTTTTTTGTTTTTTTTTTTTTTATTTTTATACTTATGTTTTTTGGTTTTTTTAATTTTTTTTTATTTACTTACCATCATTATCCTCACCCCATAAACAAAATACTAACATCCTCAAATATCTCCTACTACAAGTAATCCCACGCTACAACAAACGCCTTTAGATTGTACTTCGGTCCAAGAAATTCCTAAACCAGAGCGACTAACCAAACACACACACAAATGATCCCACTAGCTCCGTAACCCACCCACCAGCCCAACCAGCCACAAACAGAACTGATCACCCACTATCCCTAAAATATCAAGCGGCACAACAAGATATTAACCCAACTGCTTTCACCACTAATGTTTAACCCAAACCCGTTTATTCGAATACATCCCGATGGTCATCACGCTGTCGTGTCGGGTCTAAACATCCTCCCAGAGCGTCTTAATCTTCATGTATCTTCCATTCACCATTACCTAATCATATACAGAGTCGATTAATGATTTGAATTGGCTAAATTCTATGTGTGATGAATATAATTCACTTATTAAAAAAAACACTTGGACTCTTGTGCCACGACCCATCGACATCAATATTGTTCGTTGTATGTGGTTGTTTCGCCATAAGTATTTAGCAGATGGCACTATTAGTCGCTATAAGGCTTGTTTTGTAGCGAATGGTAGTACGCAGTGTAACCTTTGAGCTTTTTGTGTTCTAAATATTTCATTTATAGTCCTTTGACTATTTGACTTTTGTCAGTTTATTCAGATTTTGTACCGTGTTGACGTGTGATTTTGTTGAGTATTTTGGTGAATTATGGTTTATTGTGATTAATAATCCCTTTTGGAAGGTATTATTGTGTTATTTGTATTCCGAGGGGTTTGACTCGTGAATTTTGAGAAATGCCAAAAAAACGTGTTCGACACGTCTGTTAATGTCCAGATGAGTTTTTAAAGGGTTTAAAGTGTAAATATGTCGTGTGACTACTCTAGGTTAATGGAAAAGTATTTTTAAGGTGAATTAAATGCTAATTAACTTTGGGGTAAATTTTACGGTTGAGTTTTACGAGTATTTAAGTGATCCCGACACGAAAAGAAAGATCCTAACCCTCCTAGGATGCTAGTTGGGACGTGTGAAGTGTAAGGGACAAGGAGGCTATTTTCTAGCCTTGTTGTCTAGAGATACCTTGTACAAATATATTCCTTCCACTAGCTTTTCATTCATTCTTCACTTTTCAAAAAAATAAAACACACACTTTTGTGTGTGTGCTTGGTACGTCCGCCACCTACACCACCATAACCACCATAAATTTTCCAACTTTGATCGAGAACGTGATATTCCGGGTTGATACGAGTGTTTGGGTGTTCATTAAACAACGTTTGGATTGTCCGGTTCGTGTCGAAATATACATTTTTGAAGATTTTCTTGTAAATTTTCAAATTTAAATTTCATTTGTCCTTTTGGGTTTATTTTGATGCATAGATGTTAGTTGTACAAGTTGATCGTTGTGAAAATCAATTTTTGGAAACAAAACGAATAAAAGGGTTGTGTTTGGTTCGTGGGTTATAAAAAGGAAAAAAGGGATTTTTATATTTTTGATGTTGTGGTCGTGATGGTTGAATAATATATGTTGCTAGATAGCTTATTTTTTATAGTATCATGTATAAGCTAATCGGGCTTAAATTTTACGCTATTGTCTTGGCTTATTTTGGGCTTATATAATGGGGAGGGGGTGTGTGGGGGGGGTGTTGGACACAACAAGTCATGGGATGGTTAAGGGGACAAGGTGGCTTAATTTTAGCTAATGTGTCCCAAAGATGTACAAATATATTCCTTCCACTAGCTTCTCATAATTCTATTTTATTTCAAAAAAATAAAACACACATTTAAGTGTGTATGTATGGTGCGTCCGACTTAAGCCACCAAAAAACATTCATAAATTTTCCAACTTTGACCGAGAACGTGATATTCCGGGTTGATACGAGTGTTTGGGTGTTCATTAAACAACGTTTGGGTTGTCCGGTTCATGTCGAAATCTACGTTTTTGAAGATTTTCTTATAAGTTTTCAAATTTAAATTTCGTTTGTCCTTTTGGGTTTATTTTGATGCATAGATGTTAGTTGTACAAGTTGATCGTCGTGAAAATCGATTTTTGGAAGCGAAACGGATAAAAAGGGTGTGTTTGATTCGTTGGATTAAAAAAGGAAAAAGAGGGGTTTTTGTAGTTTTGATGTTGTGGTCGTGATGGTTGAATAATATATATTGCTAGATAGCTTATTTTTTATAGTAGCTTGTATAGCTTATTCAGGCTTATTTTTAAGCTATTTCTTGGCTTATTTTGTGCTTATATGCCACGTGAATTTCCCAAAATCACAAGGAAAGTGGTTTTGATTATTTTTGTGTTATGGCGTATATTGTGGACTACTTTTGAGGCTTATGGTAGTAGCCAAATACGATACGTAGCTTATTAGCTTATTTTCAAGCTTAATATACGTATTTTGGAGCTTATGGACTCATGACCCAATAAGTCTATTTAAGCCGTGGCTTAATGGGAGAGCTTATTGTGGTCCGGATTATTTTCTACGTATTAGTATGAGTTTATGTACGTAAATGAACCTTGGTTTTGAAATTGGATCGTATTTTGGACTTATAAATATCTTAATGGACCCTTATTGGGCCTAAAAGCCCAATAAGCGATATTTAGTCGTTATAAGAATTTTAACGAACTTTTGAAAGTGAAAATGTATTTACAAAGTGATATTGAACGATATTTTGGGGGAAAACTTGTTAGAAAACGTTAAAGATTGAGATTTTGGAATTTTGGTGGAAAGTGTCGAATTTGGTGAAAAATGTTGAAAATAAGGTTTGAAACCTTGGAAAATGTTGTATAAACGTACGGGTCATGTCGAAATTTTATAAAAAGTTTATACTTAGAAAATTTCACTTAAGAACATAATTTTTAATTTTAAATAATAAAATATTATTTTATTATTTTTATAAATTCACTAAAAGACGAAAAATATAATTTTTCTCAAAACTTTTCTAATGTGTTTATTATGAGTAAACGTTTCAATTTCAACCATATTATGATTATTTTTGAGGTGACTAAGGTTACCGAATAGACTTATCGAGATATATTTATAATTATTAATTATAAATATTTACTTATATTACTTATCTATTTTCTTTAAATAGTATAAGTATGTACCGTTGAGATATCGGATTGATATGATTGTTAGGATAAGACGTCAACCATCACACCACTAAATTATTTTGGGTAATTGTACAACGCGTCTAAACTCTATGCATCAAACGTGAATATTGTTTTGGAAATGGATGATTAAATTGGGACATTAATTGGACTAGGTCGTGTGCGGGAGTCGTTGCATTTGCTTGTGTGATTGAGATTTGGTTGCTAAAGGCTTACTTGAGGTGAGTTCTCGTAGCCCCGCTTTTTTACTGTTTTCCGTTGGGGGAAAATAATACTCAAATGTGTTTTGAAATGTTTTGAATTAATCTGTGCGAAATGTTGTTTTGTTTTTGGGACAAGTTATGTGCTTATGACTGCTATGCGAATATTATGTGTTGCATGATTGTTTGGATCGGAGGGGTACGCCTATCCCAGTATTTGTATGATTGTTTGGATCGGATGGGTACGCCTACCCAGTATTTATGTGATTATTAGAGCGGATGGGTACGCCTACCCTGGTTTGTGTGTGGTCCTTGTAACACCCTCAAATCTGAGCACGCAGTGGAATGTTTGAATATCCGAGGGCGTTACATTTATGGATCAATAACACAAGATCTGAGAACGACTACTAAATGTGTCGTTTGAAAAAAATGCATTGGATTAACAAAATACTTGTTTGTTACATAAGCCCATGGCTTCAAATTGTTCAACAATATAAATAAAGATTTCGGTTTAT
>BQNB010140073.1:7008-17465 GCA_026074375.1 Tanacetum coccineum
GCAGGAAAACATGAGTAAAATTTATTTTTTTTATAGTAAACCGAAAACCCTAAACCCTAAACCCTAAACCCTAACCCCTAAACCCTAAACCCTAAACCCTAAACCCTAAACCCTAAACCCTAAACCCTAAACCCTAAACTCTAAACCCTAAACCCTAAACCCTAAACCCTAAACCCTAAACCCTAAACCCTAAACCCTAAACCCTAAACCCTAAACCCTAAACCCTAAACCCTAAACCCTAAACCCTAAACCCTAAACCCTAAACCTTAAACCCTAAACCCTTGACCTTAACCCAAAACCCTAAAGCCTAAACCTTAAACCATAAACCCTTAACCCTAAACCTAAAATCCTAAACCCTAAACCTTAAACCCTAAACCCTAAACCCTAAACCCTAAACCCTAAACCCTAAACCCTAAACCTAAAACGAGAAAGTTACGCCAGTTTTACTAAAGTATACTTATAAACGTTTTTACTTTATAAATATGATTTCACTAAAACGATTAGATGGTGATGTAGCTATATAGAATTATATGTGGTATTAGTTAATCAAAGTACTATATTACTAGGGAGTTTCATAATGAGGCCTCTTCGGGGTGGCGTATCGACGAGTTGTTGGATTTACGATTTAAAGTGTCCTAGCTCCTCATACGTCACTACATGACCTCTTAATTATGATAGCCCGAACGATAGTATGATGAGCTATACGACCTATAAATAATCAAAGTGTTTAGTACTTATACGACCTATATTGGATTAGGTTGCCTTCGGATTCCTTCGTGACGCATTTTTCTATTGTGAATACTTGTTGATTACCATTCACTCGAGGTGAGTTCATAGCCCCTTTTTACTACTTGATTGTTTTACAAACTTTACGGGGTGAATTACATTGCTTGTTTTACTATTGGACACAAGTGTTTTTCAAAGTGTATGCTATCCAGATTACTGCCTGATTATTAATGCCTAAGTTACCTTATTGCCGTGAAGTCCCTATTTATCATGAACCGTTAATTGCTATTGTAGTAAGCGCGAGTGTTATGGATAGATCTATCGGGACTGACAATCCCCACCTTTCCTTGGGTCACTAGTTTGATCAAGGTGCATTTAACATTGAGAGGTGTTAGGTTGTTGGCAAGCATCCTATATTCTGATTGGGGCACAAATCTAGTTAAGGCTTCGGGGTCATGAGCTTAGTGCAATAATAAACGTTTTGGACTACTGAATGTGTTTCAGAGTCTACTATTACTTCGATCTTGTGGTCCACCCTTTTTACCGATAAACCTATGATTTCACTCAACCTTTGTGTTGACTTTTAGCATGTAATTTCAGGTCCTAGGGTATGAAGATTGGAGGGGAGCCGTGGCGGATATCAATGAAGACGGATTCTGTGTTTTATCTAAAGTTGAAACTTTTGTCTTATAAAATCTTAATGTCTTTTTATCAAAACTATGGGACCTAACGTGAAAACTCTGATCTTTTGTAATGACATTGAATGAATCTTATTTTAACGTCCATTTAAGGTCGTTTTCTATATCTTGATTTTTGTACTTTGACGTAGCACCCCATTGTTACCATCCGTGCTTACCTGATTTTGTGGGTGTTACAGATGTACCAGAGCAAGGTTATAGGGAACTGGGTATTTTCAAAACCTAGTCTATAACACAAAGTTTAAAGGGTTTCCTTTTCTTTCATTTTTTAATACGACATCCTCATCGCTATCCGATATCCCGCGCGCGTCTTCCTGAATCCTTACTTACTTTTACCGATTGTCATTATTGCATTATATCAATCTTATATATATAATACTTGGTTTAAATTTGATCTCTTACGTCTATCTTTTGACATATCAGTATCTATTTCTATCGGTAATTAATTAAAATATTGACCATTCTGATTAAATTATGATTATTTATATCACTTTTCTATTTCCTTTTCTCTATTATTACCACGTGCCATGACTTTGCATACCTTTACAAATTCTTAACGAATTGTGTACTTGCGTGGCCAGAATCATGCCGCCTAGGAGATTTAAGAAGAAATCTGTTAAGAGGATAGTGGAAAAGCGTGTGGCCAAAGCTATTGAAGAATATGAAAAGACAAGAACTGACTCAAACAATGCTGGTGGATCTGGATCAGCAAATACTGGAGGGACTGTTGCACCAGAGATGCATGGATGTTCGTATAAGACATTTACGAACGGCAAACCTCACTCTTTCAACGGGACTGAAGGTGTAGTCGGACTGAAACGTTGGTTCGAAAAGATGGAGCAGGTGTTTGAGATTTGCAAATGTGCTGAGATGACAAAGTGAAGTTTGCTATGTGCACGTTCGAGGGTCGTGCTCTGACCTGGTGGAACGGAAATGTTCAAACTTTGGGACTTGCTAATGCTAATCAGATCCCCTGGAGCAACGTAAAAGCTATGATGACTACTGAATACTGCCCAGCAACTGAAATCCAAAGGATGGAGCAAGAGCTTTGGACTTTGACTTTGAAAGGAGATGACATCGAGGCATACAACAATCGCTTCCACGAACTGGTTTTGATGTGTCCTGAGTTGGTGTCAACTGAAAAGAAAAAGATTGAAAAGTACATCGAGGATTTCCCGAGAATCAAAGGAAATGGTACTTCTTCAAAGCTGCGACTTTGATTGATTGCAATCAACATGGCTCGAGAACTGATTGAACAGGGGTTCAGGCTAAGGCATTTAAGGATCGAAGAATAGCAATAAAAGGGAAGTGGGAAGGACCAGCAAGGGAACCACTATCACAGCAACAAACCGAAAGACAAAAAGCTGCTAAGGTTTATGTTGCTAGAGGCCCCAGCTAAGGGTAGAGGTACGCTGGGAATTCTTACATGGTGCAATAGGTGCAAGGCACATCATCAGCCGGGTCTGTGTCCTCCTAGTGTGGTACATGTCACAAGCTTGGTCACCAGGAAGGGGATTGTCGAACTAGGATTCCTGTAGCAAGAGACAATTCGCTACAGAATGTGACATGCTTTGGTTGTGGGAATCATGGGCACTACAGGAGTGATTGCCCGGAGTTAAAGAACCGACCCTGAAACTAAGGAAACCAAGTTAAAGGTACTGAAGCCCGTGGAATGGTGCCTGCCTTTAGTAGGAGAGAGAAAAAACCAATCAAAACCTTAACAACATGGAGGATGATATCAATGCTTAGACTTTATCCCTTTAGGAATTCTCGCTTAAATTTTTGTTGTACTTTCGCTTCAATTTATGTTGTACTGAATGATTTCAAGTATCTATCAAATTAACATATTATGAAAACGTCAATTCTACTTTAACTCTCTATAAATTTTTATACAAATCACTCCCACAATTATTAGGAAATTATAACACAATTTTTGACGAAAATGAGCATCGCATCGTTAGCCCTCAAATATACATAGCCTGATCAACTAGGTATAATTCAGGAAGGCCAATGCCACATGCTGTAAAACCTAAAAATCTCAACAAGTGTAAAATTACCAAAATACCCCTAATGCAAGAAAATTACATAAAAGCATAAAATAAAATAAATTTCATTTTAATTCTAGAAATTATAAAAATACAACATATGACAATTATGAAATTTATGTAAGATTAAAATACCTTATATTTTGTAAGAAAAATAATTAATACTTATGTATATAAATATAAGCCGAATTAATTAATATTTATGTATTTATACATTAAAATTAAATCAAATAAAATTAGGATAATTACTAAATATTTTGGCAAAGTTAAAGATCTGATTTGGTCATTTTTAAAAGCCCATAAATTCGGCCAAAGTATTTTATTTAATTGCCTTATGCATTTTATTTTATAAAACCCTAAAAACTAAATAGCCGAAACCCTAAAAACACAAAAGAGGCGGCATCAAAGATTTTCAAGGGCTAGGACTATTTTTCTAAAGTGTTTTGGAGATCAAGGAAGGTGGGAAAAATAGTGGGAAGATTGTGGATTGCTTGGTTCGATCGTGGTACTTGTTTTGGGTTCGAAATACACAACCGGGTACAAATAATTCATCAAATCATCAAGGATCATCAAGGGTATTTTTGTATCTCATTTTTCATCATTCTAATTCATAATATACATAGGAAAAATATTCATGCATGTTATATTGATCGTATGAATTAAAACAAATTAGAAACCCTAATTTCGAAATGATTATGAAACCGGCCCAAAAATGATTGTACACTTGATTTTATATTTTTCTAAGGTTGTATATATCATATGTAACTCAGATAAATTGTTGGAAAAATTTAGAAGAGGATTCGAAAATTATTTGGGGATTTTCTTGGTTTGCCGATTTGCGAAATAAGGGGAAAGAAAGAAATAAAGGTGTAATCAAATTAGGGTTAGGGTTTTGCTATTTTGTCCAGGTGAAATTAATGCTAATGATTGGGTAATAATTGTGTTTGTGGTTGGGAAAAATCAAATTAGGGTTTTGTTGATTTATTTGTTAGCCGATTTGGATTTTAAAGTATAAGGGGGTGATTTGTAATTTTTGAAACTATGAGGTCTGTTTTAAACATGTTATTATACTTATTATAATCTGTATAAAATAAGTTGGGGGGTATAAAATGTCATATTGATATTATTTTGGATTAAAATGGTTAATTACATATAATAAGTAATTAGAAATTAATTAATTAAAATAGAGGGACTGAAATTGTAAATTCTGAAAAGTGGAAGGTTTGGTTAGTATTTAATGTATAAAGTATGAATTTGTCATATTTGAATCTATAAGGACTTGTTTTGTAATTATGGATAATTAAAGATATTGTTTAAATAATTAATAAACAAAAAGGGCTAAATATGTAAATTGTATAAATTAAGGGTTTGACTTGTAAATACAGAAAATGGAAGGTATAATCTGAATAAAATGTGAAACTTTGATATTTACACTTTTAACCTTGAAAATTGTTGATTTTGTATATTAAACCCTAAAATATGGAAAGTTGTCATATTTAACCCTAAACTTGTAAGGTTGACATGTTAAGTCCCTAAACTATTCAAAATACTTAATAGAATCTCAAATGATGAATATTACTAATTTTGGAAACTTACTAAAAATGGAAAGTTACTAAAAATGGAAAGTTACTAAAAATGGAAAGTTACTAAAAATGGAAAGTTACTAAAAATAGAAAGTATAACTTAAATGAATGGTTTGTAATTCGAATTCATCATTTCTTTAGGTTCGGTCAAGAGGGAGTGATTTTGATAATGAGTTATGTAAATATCGAATTCAGATCATTTCTTTAGTTATATCTCGGTCACGATGGATGACGTCATAATTAAATTATAAGTAAAAGAAATAAATGCACCCATAATGATGCAAACGCCATAATTCTAAAATATTTTACAAATATAATTAAACAATTAACTCTAATTAAAACTTAGACACTCTTACAGATAACCTAAAACCAATACACTCAAATTAGTTGTAAGTAACTTGTTTTATAACATTACTATGTCATATACAATCATCATTTCATATATATTCATTTATATCGTAAATTAAAACGCAAGAAACCCTCAAACGTGCACCTATATTTGAAACATTTATCACCAGTTTACTCATTTTTTCCATTTTCAACACCCACTACCATATCAAATCTGGTTAATTAACTTAATACTAACCTTTTGATCATTAATCATGCTTAATAACAAATGTCAATGAATTATCAAACAAGAAAACTTAGATCGAGCCCTAATGGAACGCGGACTCTTTTCTTGCAAAATGCACATTTTAAGCCTTTCCTTTCAACAAGCACCTCATGACCTCACCCTTACACCCCCTAAGCAGCTTAAAAAAGCACTTTAATTCATTCCTGTGGTCATAAAAATTAGCCATCATGACTCCTTGTTGTCCTTTTCTAGCCGTGACACCCAAAACACCCCTAAAAACCTTCCAAACACTCCATGCTAGTTCCTAGCTTTTGTACATCAAACCATAGCTTCTCTAATTTTCCCTAGCTGCATCACAATGTCAAGACTGGCCATTTAAGGTTTCCTTGGCCTTCTAGTTGAATTCTGACTATTAAATAGAACCTCTAACCCTTTCATTTTCAACACACCCCTCCCCCACTTTCCTCCTCTATAACCGTCACTGGCAGAACTCTTCTGCTCCATAAGTTCTTAAGAAGATCCAAGAGAAGTAATCAAGAGAAGTATTGAAGCCTTGAAGCCCCGGATCTGTTATTCTAGGCGTACGAAGCTAAAAGTCCCTATTTTGACCCATTTTCAAGCTATAAGCTCAAACCCAGGTTCTGGATATTCTACTTCTGCTCCTACACTCTTATAATTTTCATATGATCCTAAATAAACTCATGTTAAAGTTTCATAACTCAATTCATGCTCATTTTCCATGTTGATCCAAAACCGTACACCTGAAACCCTAATTTTACGTTTTTCTTAAAACTAAATGTTATAATGGTTAAATATTGTTATAATCTATCCTAACATGCTTAACTAATGTTAATATAACAACTTTATCAAGTTTTGAAGGAATTTGAATTAAAAACCTACGCGTTTTCATTATAAAACCCTAATTTGACCCGTTTTGATTTCTAGCTTAACGAATCGTTAATCTGAACTTTCGTTAAGTTAAACCTTCATATTTTAGCTTATTTTAATAAGCTATAACCTGCAAATGTCTTTTGGAATATTAAAATAAGCTTGCATGGCAATTCGGACTTGTTTTGCAAAAGTATTCCATGCAATAGGTATATATTGTAACTTTCTGAAATTAATAACTAAAAGGGCTGAATATGTCATTTTATCAAAGTTATAACTATAGGGGTCTATTATGTCACTTTCCAAAGTACAAGGTTTACTTTGTACATCTTTTAAACTAGAAGTACCAAACTCGTAAAAGTGCAATCTCCAAGGGTATATTTTGCCATTTCTCATTCTTAAGGGTCTAAAATGTAACATTTTGAAAAAGTATAAAAATATATTCAAAACCTTACAAGACATAACTTTAATTAACGCTTGACGTGTTTATCGTTTCTAGTTATCGAGCAAAACGCTTAAAACCAATTATATCGTATCATAATACTAGGGAGCTTCATATTAAGAGGTTTCATCTTGGTATTACATTCTGACTGAGTTGCTGGGTTTACGATTTAAAGTGCCCTAGCTCCTCAAACATTTATTGAATGACCTCTGAATTATGATGGCCTAAACGGTGATACAATAATTCTAAACTTTCCAATCAAACTCATAACTCTCTGAACCAAAGTTCTAGAGTACAACTTATGGCACGGAGTGGCATGGACTTGAAGATGGCTAACACTTGTTATCATTCACATTGTATGTAACTAGATTTTGGGACCTGCCTTTGTAAAACTCTGATTTTAAATGAATGATAACGTATCTTTTAAAACGTCTCTTTTGTGTCGTTTTCTATGATTGTGTCTGTGATTCATGAAGTAATACCCCAAATTAGCTTCCGCTGCTATATTATCAAAATAGGGGTGTTACAAATTGAGGGTTCGAGAAAAAGACATTCTGAAGACCGCCTTTAGAACTCGTTACGACCATTATGAATTTCAAGTTATGCCATTTGGTTTGACAAACGCACCTGCCGTATTCATGGACCTTATGAATCGGGTGTGCAAACCATATTTGGATAAATTCGTAATTGTCTTTATTGACGATATTCTAATATATTCGAAGAACAAACAAGAGCACGAAGAGCAACTTAAGCTAATCTTAGAGTTGCTTAAGAAAGAGGAGTTGTATGCCAAATTTTCCAAGTGTGATTTTTGGATCCCTAAAGTATAGTTCCTCGGTCACGTGATTGATAGCCAGGGTATTCACGTAGACCCTGCCAAGATCGAATCCATTAAAGATTGGGCATCTCCTAAGTCGCCAATGGAGATTCGTCAATTTTTAGGTCTTGCTGGGTATTATCGAAGATTCATTGAAGGGTTTTCGAAGATTGACAAAACGATGACCAAGCTCACCCAGAAGAAGGTCAAGTTTGAGTGGGGTGATAAACAAAAAGCAGCTTTTCAATTGTTGAAGCAGAAGTTGTGCAGTGCACCAATCCTGGTCTTAGCCAAAGGAAGCGAAGATTTTATCGCATACTGCGATGCTTCAAAGAAGGGTTTGGGCGCTGTGTTAATGCAAAGATAAAAGGTGATTGCTTATGCATCATGCCAACTGAAGATTTATGAGAAGAACTATATGACTCATAATTTGGAACTTAGAGCAGTAGTGTTCGCTCTTAAGATTTGGAGGCACAACCTGTATGGAACCAAGTGCACGGTGTTCACTGATCATAAGAGTCTACAACACATTCTTAATCAGAAAGAGTTGAACATGAGGCAACGTCGTTGGTTGGAGTTTCTCAGTGATTATGATTGTGAGATTCGTTATCACCCAGGAAAGGCAAATGTTGTTACTGATGCTCTAAGCTAGAAGGAGAGAGATCAACCATTAAGAGTTCGAGCCTTAGTCCTGACTATTGGCTTGGATCTTCCCAAACAAATCTTGAATGCTCAGACTGAAGCACGAAAACCAGAGAACATCAAGAACGAAGTTGTTGGAGGCATGTTGCTTGAAAATGCTAAGGATCCAGAGAAAGTTAGAAAGGAAAAGTTGGAACCACACGCGGATGGAACTCTATGCTTCAATGGCAGGAGTTGGTTACCATGTTATGGGTACTTGAGGATTGTGATTATGCACGAGTCCCACAAGTCAAAATACTCTATTCATCCGGGTTCCGACAAGATGTACCAAGATATGAAGAAGCTATATTGGTGGCCTAATATGAAAGCCGACATCGCCACCTATATTAGCAAGTGTTTGACCTGTGCTAAGGTCAAGGCCGAGCATCAAAGACCATCAGGATTGTTGGTACAACCCAAGATACCTGAATGGAAGTGGGACAATATCACCATGGATTTTGTCACAAAGCTTCCTAAATTGCCGCAAAGTTACGATACCATTTAGGTGATCGTCGACCGACTCACCAAGTTTGCAATCTTTGTACCGATGAGAGAAACTGATCCCCTGGAAAAACTAGCAAAATTGTACTTGAAGGAAGTGGTCGCGAGACATGGAATCCCTATCTCAATCATCTGCGACCGTGACCCTAGGTTTGCATCAAGATTCTGGAGGACACTTCAGAAGGCTTTGGGTACTAGCTTGGACATGAGTACAACATATCATCCAAAGACTGACGGACAGAGCGAGAGGACAATTCAAACTCTCGAGGATATGCTGCGTGCTTGCATGATCGATTTCGGAAAAGGTTGGGTTAATCACTTACCGTTAGTTGAATTCGCTTATAACAATAGCTATCACGCTAGTATTAAGGCAACCCCATTTGAAGCACTGTATAGTAGAAAGTGTCGTTCACCCGTTTGTTGGGCTGAGGTTGGAGAAGTTCAACTCACTGGACCAGAAATGGTGCAAGAAACTACCGAGAAGATTGTTCTGATCAAGCATAGAATGCAAGTTGCTCGTGATCGCCAGAAGAGTTATACAGATTTGAAGCGTAAGCCGATGGAATTTCAAGTTGGGATAAGGTTATGCTTAAGGTTTCACCTTGGAAAGGGGTTGTATGTTTTGGCAAACGGGGTAAGTTAAACCCCAGATATGTTGGACCTTTCAAGGTGTTAGAAAGGGTTGGATTCGTTGCTTACAAGCTTGAGCTTCCGGAGGAGCTGAGCAGGGTTCACGATACATTCCATGTATCCAACCTAAAAAAGTGCTATGCTGATGAACCTTTAGCCGTTCCATTGGATGGACTTCACCTTGATGACAAACTCTAATTCGTTGAGGAACCAGTCGAGATCATGGATCGAGAATTGAAACAGTTGAGACATAGCCGTGTTCCAATTGTCAAGGTAAGATGGAACTCCAAGAGAGGTCCTAAGTTCACGTGGGAGCGTAAAGATCAATTCAAGAAGAAATACCCACACCTCTTCACGAAGACCGCACCGTCGTCAAGTAACGCATCGTAAGCCTTGAGGACAAGGTTCATTTAATGGGGGAAGTCTATAACACCCCATGTTTTCAAGTCATTGACGACGTCAATAAATCTACTATTTATTTTTAGTGTTGTACGCGTTTGCTTTTAATTTCATGTATCAAGTTAAATCGCGTAAGCTAAAAATTATCGTTCGATGTAAACGGGCATCAAGATATTAAACGTTCACATCAATCAAGTATTAAATAATTATTTTGAGAATAATTATGGTCTTTGTTTATTTTATTTTTATCGGTTACGTAAAGTGTTTACGTTTCACGATAAATTAAGTTTAGGCATTCCCGGAACCACAAAAATAATTCTACGCTTCAACAAATACCCACTTTTATACCTAATACCCAAAATTTACTAAATATCATCATATGTTAGTCCATATGTGTAACGCCCCGACCCAAAAGAGTAGAAGTATTACAAATATGGTGTGACATCAAAGCATACATAATCATAACACAAGCA
>BQNB010140074.1:0-17465 GCA_026074375.1 Tanacetum coccineum
TGTTCCACACTTTCTGTTTCATAGTTTTATAATATAAACAAATTTATAAAAATAAAAATAATATTAAAAAACCGAAAAACACGGGTTGTTCTCTCTCGCGCAACTACGTTCGTGGAAAGATTATTTTCCTAGCGATCTTCAGATTTGGAGTTATTATGGCAACGTTAAAGAAGCTATTCTTCTTCATAATGCCTTATCGAGACAAACAAAGGATGCCGGTTAGATCGCTTTTTGGTATGATGCCTCGGGTGTTCGGTTTCGTTCATGGGAGTTAATTCAGTTGGCGTCATGGTTGTTTTGCGAGTTCGTTTCGTTAGAGTTTTTCTGTTCCTTTTCGTTCTTTGTTTGTTGGATCGTTTTTGCATGTATATCGTCTGCTAGTTTCTTTCTAGCCCTTTTTTAATAAAATTCCATTTGCCGTTCAAAAAAAAAATCATCATGTAATTTAGAGTCGTAAATTTATAATAAATAGTTATTTGTACACACACACACACACATATATATATATATATATATATATATATATATATATATATATATATATATATATATATAAGGTTTAGAGGATATATATATGCAATTATAAGTTTGAGTTGGATATATATGCAATTTTAAGATTTTGGAGGGATATATACACAATTCCCCCATATTAATATATATAACAATAACATATTATTGTATTTTTTTTATAAAATATAAAGAAGATGAGGTATTTTATAAGTTTATAAAGTTACTAACAAAACATCAAAACAGATAAGTATATTTTAGTAAAATCTAACAACTAAAGCTTTATTAATTATCTTCTCCCTTGTTAAGTTCTTTTTTACAAAATTGACAGATATGTTTTTAGCATATTTTTAAAATTAGACAAAAATTTAATATTTTGACCAAATTAGAATTTTATTTTGACTTTTATTAGCCAATCGCATCGCTTGATATTGCTAAGTGTCAAAATAAAAATAGACAATAACTCGTGCTTTTATTTTGATATTTATAATTATGTGCATACATATATGTTATGTTTGTAAAATAACATATATGTTTTATTTTTAGTACTATATATATATATGTTGTATTTTTAATATATGAAGTATGAGGAGTATAAAGTCTAAAGGGGTATTTGTTTATTTTTTAAGTTATTTAAAAACATGAAAACTTATAAGTTTACACTTAAGTCCATATAAGTTATTTAAAATTCAAACACTAAAGTTTTATTAATTACCTCATATTTTTTAAACTTTTTATCACATTTTTGACACATTCATTCTACACTTTTTTTTTCAATTTTGACCAATTGAAAGTCGATTTTGACTTTTATTTATGAATCAGATTGCACGATTTTGACTACGTGTCAAAATCAAGCGACCTAATTAGTTTAATTATTTTTTCTATAAAATCGAATCTCATAAAAAACTCTAAAATGATGTAATTCTTTTATTATATAAAAAATTCTATCTAAATACATACATGCGAATTTTGTTTGACTTGAAATTTAGAATTCGTTCACTCTTCTCTTTCAAAAGAAAATAAAACGATGTTTTATATAATAATGACAATAAAAGAACATTGTGTAAGGTGTTGTTAGTACTACAAGTATTATCAAGATGGAAACATGATCAAATATGATTGGGTGCATAAACTTTTTTGCACAGTAACATCAAAAACATGTTTCGCTGGACCGGACGCGTTTAAAATACATTTAGTAAAAATGTTTTTTTTCAAAAATTAACACTACATCGAAAAAAATCTATCGGTGTCCCGAAATCCCACGAGTCCCTTGGTTCCGCCTCTGAGTATTATATAGATATATGTATGGTGAGACATTTTCAGAGTTCTAGTTGTTAGTGCTGAACATAAATCACCATAATATTTATATTTTGTTAGGCTAACTCAATGCTTTATGTCTTTAACTAAATTTAAACATAAATTAAACTAAGTATAAAAAACTCAATACGATAAGTGAGCAACTTCGGTATACTTCTAGTCATAGACAACTCTAAAAATCAAAAACAATTTGAAGATACATTTACTACTGATGCGGTATCAGCTCAATAAATATAAGAACCAAAAGCAGTTGAAGACGAAATAATCAGCATTGATCGACAATGCCCTGTTGATCTTATCAACTCTGATCAACCATGAGTTTAACTCATAACATGTCAAAGATATTTAGGCGAATTTTATCAAAAAGCAAAAGAGCTAGAGAAAATACATATTTGAAAAAGTCAATTGGTGAAAAAGAAGTGAATAGTTGTCAACACTATTTACAAAAGTATAATTTGTTAGTTTTTCAATAATAGAAGCATTAAATGAAATGGGTACATGTTCACTGAATGCTCGACGAGTCTCGACAACTCACACGTGACATCCTAAATAAGAGTATTTACTTTCGATTTGAACTTATTGTTGTCCCTGATCCAATGAGAGACCGAGAGTTCATTTGCAAACTATGACACTTGTTTAAGTTTGCTTGATCCAAAAGCAAACCTACTTTCATTAAATAGAGTTTTATTCGTCAAAATACTTTGCAATTCTTTTGATTCATTTCTAATAAAATATTATACATTAGAAGGTATATCTTATGATTGTGTTTAAACTATTTATATCTTTAAACCCCAAATATGTCTTAAACTAGAGAACTACATCCATGATTAACATAGAATCACTAAGAGCACACTATGCAGAGTGTTATAGGGCTGGTTGATGCCCAGTAACGCCGACATATAACATGAGATGACACCGAGCCTCGCGCCGTACTCACCAGCCCACAAACGTTTTTCTTTTTATTCAAAGTTGCAATGGATAGAAGGTTTAAATAAAAAAGAGACATTGGGTGGCTATTATAGTCGTTTTTAAAAAATAATACCCACTTTACCCATTTTGTTACTCTTTAACAAATCCTATAAATACCCATTAAATCTACATACACTTCACATGCACATCTCAACAATAATTCTCTTTAACATATTAAAAAACCGTTATGGATCCCAACTATAATCATTATGATGTTTACTTTTAAGACGATGCAAGTTAGTATGCGTGGATTTAGCAAACTTGTGAACAATTTCAAGCTTTCGGTAATCAAGAAGTCGAGAGTTCGCTCGACTTCTTACATAAGGACAAACATATCACGTTAGCGAGAGGTTGCAGAAGAACAACTTTCAGAAGATTATTTTAACGATGAAAACATTCCACCTAAATACTCGAAGAGAGATTTTAGGCGAGAGTATCATATGAGTTCAAACTTTATAAACAAATTACGGATGATATTACCAATTACAATGTTTAATCTTTTCATGAATCAACAATCGGATGCTTTGGTTGTGTAAGTATTAGCCCTCTCATGAAATGCACATCGACCATACGACACATCACCCATGCCTTTGACGAGTATTTTTAAATTGGTGAATATTGTGCACGTGATTGTTTACAAAACTTCACTGAATGCGTATGTAGTTTATACATAACACCCAATTTTAATGACATCCGACATACATATGCATTGCACGAAGAAAAACATGGACTCCCAGGAAAGCTCAGGAGCATTGATTGTATGCATTAGGAATGGACAAAATGTCATAAAGCAATACACAACGAATCAAAAATGCGTGATCATAATTACCCGACTCTAATGCTTGAAGTTGTTGCATCATATAATATTATGGATTAGGCATGCATATTTTGGTGTTGAGGGGGGGATAACGACCTCAATGTTTTGTGTAAAACTGGTAGGGGGATTGAATAGTTTTACCGATTTAAATTATATTCTCGAAACTTATATGTGAGATCTTGATGATATAGATAGACAATAATAAATAAGTATAAGAAAACACAATAAAGAATAAATAGAAAGGTCAAACCGATGCACGAGTGTTTATAGTGGTTCGGCTACGAAAACTCCTTTCATCGCCCTACTCCACTCCCCGAGTATCCAACTTGAGAGGTCCAATACACTATGTTAACAAGCTCCTTCACCAATGGAGAAACCTTACAACGTTGCTTACACTTTTTACGGTACTAAGCTAAATATCGAGTTCTAGTTCGAGGTAGAACGAACCTTACATCGCTTACACTTTTTCCGGTACAAAGCTAAATACCGAGTTCTAGTTCGAGGTAGAACCAACCTATATGTCACCGATCTTTTCACTCTACAAAGGTAATGGGTGCATGATACAAATGAATGTGTATGCTACAAAATATACAAAGAAAAAATTATCTAAGTTTGTATGAAGATTAGCAACAAGTTTCTTGAAGCTTTGACGTCTTGTATGCGATGCGTTTTTTGACTTGCAAGACTATAGTTAGTGAGGAATTACTAGAATGAATGTATGGACACTAAGTGATGATCAAGGGACTAAGAATGATAAAGAATATACAAAGAGAATGTGTGAAAGGATGATTGAAAATGGCTAGCAAATGACTTCTATTTATAGGCAAAATCCATAAGCTATATGGATCCCACGAATCCCTTCAAAAGGGATCCGTCCTTCACCACGAAGGGATCTGTAGGGTTTGACATATGAAAGATTTGCTCACAAGAAATCTTATCAAATCTTTTCATATATTCAAAAGTCAAATTCTAGAGTTAGTAAGATTTGATGTGATGTCATGCATGAGGTAAAAAATAAAATGTGAATATGTTTGTAAAAATGGATTTCTAGCAAATGTATATACTTACTTGTAAAGGTAAGTCACTTGCTTAGAAATGAAAATGTACAAGTTCACTTGGTTAACTTGCAAAGATGATATGTATAAGTAATCTTCACTTGATTACTTACTTACGACAATAAAACTTTATGTTTAAAACTTGTTTATTTTAAACTTTACGTAATACGATTTTATATTTGTCGTCAATAAAACTTAGAAGATCATAAAATAGAGATAACGTTTTTACACGATCATTTGTATTAACATGTTCTACATACTTCAAACTCACTTGATGACCTTGTTGACGATATTGCTCTAGAAGCACCATTTGTAGTAAATAAAAAACACACGAAAAAGGTTACTATTTAACGGATGGAATTTATCCTCAATGTTTTACCTTTGTCAAAATGTTTTCCATTGAAAGGGATGAGAAACAATGAAGTTTAAAAGAGCTAAAGAAAGTGCAGGAAAAGATATTGAACGAGATTTCTGAGTCCCACAAGATCGTTGATGAACTTTGCAACAACATGTAACACCCCCAAAATATGTAGCAGCGGAAAGGTAACCGGAGGCGTTACTTCATAATACATAAGCACAAGATAATAGGGAGCGAGCTCTACATTAGTCGTTAAAAAGATAACCTCGTTGATGTTAGATTGTAGTTTGTATAAGCCTTTGGGCTTTTCATATTTATTAATAGGCTTAGCCCACTTGTGTTTTGGGTTCTAGAATGATCCTCAAAGGGTTATAAATTGTAATAATGAGTTAATGATAATGAATCAAATCAGTTATTCCAATATGGTATCAAGAGAAAAATTCATACTTTCCTAATCTTTCTACCTATCTCAAGCTTTCTTCCATTCTCCCTCTATCTCTTAACAGGTAAAAAAAGTTACCAAAAGTGACTGCAGAAACAAACTATTCATCAAATATTATTACATATCATTCTTTTTTATTGTGGCTGATTCGTACATAGCACAGGAAGATAAACCCTAGATTATATATAATTATACATCATTCTTTTGTTTGTGGTTGGTTCGTATAGAGATAACACACAGAAGAGAAGGAAAAGCAACTATATTTTGATATTGTTTTTGGTCCAGCAACATGTTAAAGTCTACATTTAGGCGTGACGTTTTAGGCGCGGCTCCATGTGTGCTTCCCAGTGCCTTTAGCATTATGGCTAATCGAGATCCGACATGGAATATGGATACAGGTGCATCATCTAATCTTAATTCGCATACGAGTAATTTAAATATTGTTTTTAATAAATGTTTATATCCATCTGTTTGTGTTGGTGATGGTAAATCCATACCTGTTACCAACACCGGCCATAGCATCTTGTTGGAAATTGTTATCTAATAACAAATAATATTGCAATTAATATTCTACGAGCTACGTATCGGATCTATTCATATAGCACATGTAATTAACATATAAAACATAAATAAAGAAACATACAGTTAGCAGCCAGGCTAGTGAAGAACGAGGATCTTTAAGTACACGCACGTGTGTAATAAACATGCTTTACCAAAAACTACTTCTAGTTACTAAAAGGAAGTAACCTCCACAAAGTTCATACACTGCACGTCTAGTAGTATCACCCAAATGCTACTTCTTGACCAACGAATATGATAACA
This sequence comes from Tanacetum coccineum, assembly GCA_026074375.1. NCBI lineage: Eukaryota > Viridiplantae > Streptophyta > Magnoliopsida > Asterales > Asteraceae > Tanacetum > Tanacetum coccineum. The sequence continues at coordinate 6,288 of BQNB010140074.1, forward strand.
CTAAGAAAACAAAACAAGAAATCCCCTAGGGATTTTGTTCTGTGATCAAACTCAAGAGGAGAGAAAACCAGGGATGAAAATAATGAGCTCTAGGATCCTCCCTATATAGGGATGTATTTAGGGTTTACCTAAAATAGATACCTTGTAGGAAAAGATTGCTCAAAACCTAACCCAAACCCTCCTTGGGCCTCCTAACCGGTCGAACAAAGTCCAACACCGCTTGGGGTTGACTTTTTAACTTTTCTAATTATTTATGGTTAATTACTTTAATTACCCATTAATTAAAAAGTCTTATTAGTTAGTTACAATTAATTAACTAATTAACGACCGTTAGTGTTTATTCGTCAAATCATATATTAATATAAATAATAAATATACATTTATATTATTATTCACATTAATAAAGTGATCCTAAATGTATAACGTGTGTGACCCTATAGGCTCACGTATTTCCAGCCGTATAAATATTCATATGACATGAGCACAAACCCAACAGCTCCCACTTGAGAATGTCTCATTCATATTATAGAACATACTAACATTGACAAATAGTCTAGCAACATCATCAATGCTCCCAGAAATACCCGAGTTTGCAGTTTTAGGAAAAACAACTCAGCCTTTTATGGATTCAGTTAGTCTTATCTACATGTTAAATATGGATATGGATCAATAGTCATTCCATAATTTAACGATTATGTTTCTCGCATCTGTATTAATTCAGATCACCAAATGTAAAAAGAATCATCTTAACTACACTTTGGGCTCGGCCAAGCACATATCTGATCAACCAAACGCGGGCCCATAAGTATCTAACTCCCAAACACGTGGAGGAACAAATTCTATTTTGACTACAAGTGTCCGTCATGTACTTCAAAACACTTCTGAAAATAGCCTTTATAATCAAGATTTGCATTAGAATCAAGATGGTATCATTCATTCTAAATCTGCATGCATGTTCAAGCTAAAGATGAACATAATTTCACTACATTGTGTGTTTTAATGCACTCAATGGTACCAATCGATCCATTAAAGTGATTACGTCAGGACGGTGGGCGCGATTTGAATATTCAACCATTTATTAACATGTGAAGCTGTCTGAAACATCTTTTGTATTTCCAGGGAATAAACAGTCACATCATAGTTACCTTATCAGTTATACAATATTTCATGATCGTTATCAGTTAATGGATTGATAAGTTTAGAATAAATAATTTATTCAAAGATTTAAACATGCAAATATAGAACACATTGATCATAAATGAAAACGATCGCATACCACGTATTCAATTAAATTTGTTTTTACATATCTTACAGTTTTCAATTATCCGTTTACAAAATAGATAGTGCTGATGATCCTAGTTAAATGCCAATGTTTTATCCACAACAATCACAATTAGCGGTAAGGCATAGATTCCATGAACTAGGTCATGATCTTGTGGAACTTTGAGAATGCTTATTTCAAAAAAACTCATGAATTGTGAAATTCTTTGAATATTATGATGATTGTTATTTTGTAAGTGTGCACTCACTTATAAGTATTTATTATATGAGTCTAGTCACATTACTTTCCATAAGATGTATGACATACACAAAACATCCTAATGAAAACAGTCATCTCAACACTTTCCCAAATTGTGAACCATTCTTATTCTTTTGATACAGTATTATGCAACTATGCTTTTAAACCAAGCATATGTAGCCAACAATGTTATCATATTAAATGAAAACTTGCTTCTACCAAGATTGGGTATCATCTCAATTAAATCAAGCACTAGTGTATACAAACGACACTAAGCTAAACCACCGTAAATTATGATTACTTCTTTAATAATGTTTGGATATCACACAAACCCAAGGTTTGTTGATCATAATGATCTTACTATGATTATCACAGTGTATATCCTTAGCATCTTCATTATCAATTCTAGGAATAAATTCCTAATTTAAACATTAAACAGAATGTTCATTCTAATATCTTTCAATTAGATTTTCCTTCTAATATCTTTCAATTAGATTTTCCTTCTAATATATTTCAATTAGATTTTCCTGCTAATATATTTCAATTAGATTTCAATGTTGTCAAATCATTTAACACTCATGCAAATGATAAAACTTATCTCATACATAATATGATGTACCTAATAAATCCTTTAGTGGGACTTAAAGTTTCCATTCATGTGTTTAATCATACCAAGTAAGATAGATCATTCGAGTTTCACTCAATGATATTTCATATTGTACTCGGACTTAATTCACCACATATTTTTAATGTATCAAACGTATTATTCCAAGATTGCATGTTTCATTTCCTAAAATTCTTACAAGAAATTTTATTTCAATCTAAGGGATAAAATCTTACTTAGATAAATTGTTTCTAATTATGTTCAATAACATAATCTATTTTAGAAAAGTAAAAAAAAATTACTCCTACTAGCTTTGAGATGTACTTATGAGATATCTTATTTATAATTAAAAATCAAATCCAACAAGTGATTTATTTAACAATTAAACTTAAGATTATGCTCATTAGTGTGTGCTTTCAATCCATGCTTGGATTCAAGCATTTTTGTATACTTTCTAAAGATTATATTGGATTCACAAAACTTTATTTGATTAGATATCGACCTCGCAAAGTAATCAATTAATAAAGAGTTCTTAAAATCCAATTTGTCATATTTCCTTTCAAGAAACAAGTATGACAATTTATTTATCTTTATATATTTAGAGTTCGTAAATGAGGAAGTTTTAATCATAATCAATTACTTGAGAATGAATAAACACTTATGCCATTTGACGTGCAATAAATATGTGTACAAAATATTGTCCTTATGAGTCCTTGATCAAGTCAATGCCTTAATGTGTATGTACTAACAAGTAGACATAAACATCCAATACATTACTATTTGTTATAAGTCTTTGACCAAGTCAATGACTCCATGTACATGTCTTTAACAAGAAGACATAACAAGATAACTTTTAACTTTACGTTATAAGTCTTTTCACAAGTAAAGGACTTAATGTACATGTCTTTAACAAGAAGACATAACAATTATTAAACTAAAGTAAATTAATAGCATGTTCAAGTTAATTTCAAAATCCATGTTTATGATTTCTAAGAAAACATAATTATGTAGCTTATCTTTTTGTCTTGACACATTCTCTTTAATAGGGCTACATACATTAAATGTGTAAGAGTCATAGTAGAGTAATAGTTTTCTTACTTTGTAGTCAAGAAATCATTAGTCATATTGTTCTAAGTTGTTCCTTGCACACAATAAAGATTTCTCCCACTTGTGTAAGGTACAACTTCTTTGCATAAAACAACACCACACTAGTTAACTTGTTTGTATTTATAATATGGCAGTGTCAAGCTCGTAGCTAGTATATATATATAGAACTCCATCTATTAATAAGGAATCGTGCATAACTATCAAGGATACCATTAAACAGAAGGGACATCTCAAAGGCAACAAGTTATCAAAGATAACATACAGTGATTCTTTACTAAATGAAGATGTTTCACACTTGGAACGTAATTAATTATTTCAAGCCAAGCTAGAAATAAAATAGGATGCCTATGAGGAAACAACTCATAACTCCCACTAAATTTAACAACATTGCAAGTTTGTCCTATATTCATAAAATGCATTACTGATGTGCGGTCGTCATAGGACTTCTACACGAGAAGTTTTACAACTCCCTAGGTGTAACACCCTCAAATCTGAGCATGCAGCGGAAGGTTTGAATATCCGAGAGCGTTACATTATTGGGTCAATAGCACAAGATCTGAGAACGACTACTAAACGTGTCATTTGAAAAAGATACATTGGATTAACAAAATACTCGTTTGTTACATAAGCTCATGGCTTCATATTGTTCAACAATATAAATAAAGATTTCGGTTTATAACAATTGTCCCCAAAGTGTAATAAGACCCCAAATCTTAATGTGTTGACTCTTCAATTATTGACTCCCAATGTATCATCGCACCTCGTGCCTTATTGACCTGAAAAACATGCTTAAAACGTCAACATAATGTTGGTGAATTCATAGGTTTATGTAAATCAATTGTAGGACCGCAAGATTTCCAAGTGTATGATTAAGCAACAAATGCAAACATCATAAAAAGTAATTACGTTTCCTAAGCTCATGACACTAAAGCTCGACATATATGTATGCAAATATAAATTGCAAATCAGATGTCCGTGAAATGATGTGCTAACCCCAGCAGACATCATCAGATTCGACATGTATGCGTGTCGTATCCAGTGAAAGCTAGTTTACCGAACGGGGATTGTCAATCCCTAATAGATCTATCCATAACATTCGCGCCCACACAATGTAATTCCCAATCACATCTATGCAATTAACAGTTCATGATCATGGACAAAATGGGTTATGGTAACTTAGGCAAACACGTAATCATAGTATAAAATGTACACTTGCGTCCAATTTGTAAAACAAAGCATGTTCTCACCCCAAGGATGTAAATCATTTAAATAATTGTAAAACGTGGGGCTATGAACTCACCTTAGCCGGTAGTTCTCTGAATGATAATAAATATCCAAGTAAGCAGTGAATCACACCGTCAAGTACCTAAGTAAGTACGGTCAAGTCTTAGTTTACACATTTAAGCTAATGACTCATTGTATAAACTAAATTCCATTTTAAGTTTATATATACCGTTATCACTTGTGTGGTGATGCACAAGATTATTGTATTTATAATTCCGATGGTTCTCGAGAAACGTGAAATCGTTGTAAATAAATATACTTATTTATTTCGTCGTTAATCAAACCCGTTTATTGTCCGAATATCTTAAGGTTCGACCGACTCGTTAAGTGTTTTATTTATTTCACTTTTGTTTACTAACATACCCTTAAGTTTCTAGTTATTTTACTTTAGTCCCTCAATTTGCGAAAATAGCATATTAGCTCCAAATAAAACTCGACAAGTGGCATTTCTTTTTGTTAAGTTTGATTAAGTGATAAAAGCCGTTTCGGCTTTTAAATAAGCTCATCGAGCTCATTGGGCCCGTAAGCCCAATAGCTTAACCCGATACACCCTTTAGAGTTTTTAGGCTTTACTAGTTCCTTTTCAATTTGTATTAAGCCCGAACAAACTGTTTTCTTTTTCAGCTTATTCGAAATAAGTTAATAAGCACTACGATTTGGGCCGGCTTGGGCCTGCTAAGGCCCGGTAAGGGTTTTAAAGGTTCGTGCTTAATTCCTTTGGGTCCAATAACCTTTTCTAGGCCCATTTAGCTTATTAAAGTTGTACAAGTTCATCAATAAGCCGTTCAAGCTTATTGTGAGCTTATTCGCTTGCTTTGGGCTTGTTCGTGGGCTAGTAAGCCCGATAAGGACTCGTTTGTGTTATTAAGCTCCCGCCAAGGTATTCTAAGGTTCATGTGAGTCCTATAATCACCTAGGTCTCTTAATAAGCTCGTGGGAGCTTATTAATAAGCTGTGGGCCCGTCGGGTTGTTTATTGGGCCCGTTTGGTTCCGTAGGTGGGGCTTTGGGCTAACTAGGCCCATTAGTTGTTCTTTCCATGCATGCTTGAGTTATGTAAGATTCAATAAGCCTCCTAATCCAATTAATAAGCTCGGACGAGCTTAATAAATAAGCTACGGTCCAACATTGGACTGTTGGGCTCAATCCGTGAGCTTGCTTGGATTTCGAAAGGTCCCTAGTGGCCCGATACCCTTTTAGTAACACGTAAGACTCGAAATTGTTTGCCCTAGCTATATGTCGTGTGTCTAACCCATTTATACGTTGCGTTTTTACATGCAAGTGTTCGTTTACCTCGTATACACGCACCCAAGCCAAGTTGCTACGTTTTCTTAAAAAGTTTACGTATAGTTTCCTTATATTTTCGTATATAGGGTATGTTGTTCATGTTGGAGACCAAGCTTTCATCTTGGATATAACATTTTAAGTCCTCGTCATTTTAAATCACTTGGTGCACGCACCTTATTAGTTTCTTGCACCACACACGTATAACGTGTACGTATATAGGTTCGTATACTTCATGTATACCACGACATGGGTCTAGAAATCAAAAGACAATTAACTACGGTATGTACGGTAGCATGGGAGACTTACAAAGGTCCTAGCTCTTCCTTGGTCGTGGATTTAAAGACGACACAAAGCGGTTACACCCAAACGTGTAAAGTTCCTAAGCTTCAAAGCTTGGTTTACCAATTCCTTAGCTCGAATGTCCCTTTTATAAACTTGTTTGATAACTAGTAAAGTTTGTGGGTTTGAGTGAGATCAAGGAGGGTATTCGTTGGCGGTTTGGGATTCGAACGCGAAGAGAGAGTGAAGGTTTAAGTGTTTATGAGTTTAAGAAGGGTTTAAGTGTATGTGTGAGAGTATATTTATAGACAAGGAACTAGTTCACTCTCTTGGTTTCATAGGCAACCCACACCGAACCAAGCTTGTACTCTAGGAGGTAGTTTTGAGACTTCCTAGTTAAACACTCATGGTTTTTATGCAGATACCACTTTAGTACAAGTTTAAATGAGCCTTAAGATGTACAAGATTCACTTAGCTAGTAAATCTTATAGATTTGCATGTATATATGCATGTATTCGTGGTCTAGGGGGCAAAGAGAAGCAAGGTGGTTAATATCCATTGTGTATTAGTTTAGAGGAGACAATTAGGACATGTATTTAATAGATCATAGATGTACATGTACTTATTAAGGTGATTAGGAGACTTTTGTAACAATTAAATCACCAAGGACGATTTCATGTGGGTTCACTTGCCCACATTCGGCACTCAAGTGACATAAACACAAAATTTGATTAAATTTTGTGTTTAGGCTCTCAAAGTGGGTATTGGTTTAAGTCTAGGTTAGTCTCGGTATTTCCGGGGTGTGTCCAAATGTATTTTATCGCGAAACGTAGACCTTTTACGTGACCGAATAAAAATAAAAATACCTAAAGTACATAATTATCTCCCTAGTACTTATATATTACTTGGTGGATGAAAACTTTAATTTATTTGATGACCGTTTACATTCATTGATTACTTTTAGTCTACGCGATTTAGCTTAAAGGTAAATATTAAAAGTAAACGCGTATCGGACTAAAATAAATAGTGATCCTTAATAGAGTCGTACAATGACACGAAATGAGAAATGTTACAAATTAGACTTAGATAGTGAATATAATCGATTATGCAAATTAGGTCTAAAAGTTATGTCTAAAAATAAGTCACTAAAACTAATTAAAAATGGGCTAAAAAATAAGGTACTCGAATTAAAAGAAAAAGTGTCTCGATTAGAGAAAAACAAAGTGGTTAATCTTTAATGTAAAACATGTCAAAATATTAAAAATGAAAACAAAAAACTTAAGGAGGAAATAACTAAACTTGATCAATTTAATAAAAGTACTCACTCGCTTAAGAAAATGCTAAGTTTTCAAAAACCATCCGGAGACAAATCAGGTCTAGGATTTAACTTGGCCGAAGCATCAACAAGTGGAACTAAATAAATAAATTTTGTAAAATCAAAAGAATTTGAAACCAAGTCTATTAGAGAAAAATCCGTCGAATTAAATTCAACTCCGAAACCCAAATATATAATTGTAAACAATATTAAAGTTCCCGTCGCATGTGACGATGAAGTAAAAAGTTTTTATAAACCATCTTTGAAACCCGGAGTTGGATTTACCAAACCCGAAGCAAGGTCAAAAACTCCACCACCAAAAAGAAATAATAGTTCTCGTCCTAGGTCTAAAACACCACAACCTTGAAGAAATCAAGATAAACAAAACTACTCAAATACATATCCCACAATGTGGAATAATTTCCAACAAGTAAACTATGCTCCATGGGGAAGTTGTCCACCTTTTATGCATCCAAATCAAATGCAACATATGCAAAGGATGTACGACACTAACAATTTCGGACCCTTAAGATATTGGGGACCAAATGTTTGAACTATTATGTTATTTAAATTATAACACTTCGTGATTTCACGTCATTTACAACGTCATTTAATTCACTATTTATTTTTAGTCTTGTACGCGTATGGTTTTAATTTTAATCGTTAAGTTAAATCGCGTAAGCTAAAAATTATCATTCAACGTAAATGGGCATCAAACAATTAAATGTTTACGTCAAGCAAGTGTTAGATAATTATCTAGAGGATATTTATTAACTTTGCATATTTTATTTTTATTGGTTACGTAAAGTGTTTACATTTCGCAATAAAATACATTTAGGCATTCACGAAACCACCAAAACTTTTCTACGCTTCAACAAATACCCATTGTTATACCCAATGCTCAAAGTTTTATAAAAATTCACCTATGTTATTCATCATAGCTGAATTTTACATACAAGGATCCAACTAGGACATACACTTTACAAGTTATATGTCAACACTTAATATTTACATCTTATGACTTCAAATAATGCAAGATTTTTATACAAAATATCAAAGACACCAACTAGTTTACCCCCCCTAAATTTTAGATGGAAAAGTAGTCCAAAGGGGACATAAGGCACACAATTTACTAACTATGAACTTTTACATCAAGAACTAACTAAACCTAAGGTACATGACTAGTGTAATTGACCAAATTTCTCCCTTATTTCACTCTAATTTGTCTAGCCGTCCACCCCCTTGATTTACAACCTTGAATATCAAAGTGTGTTATTGACTTACCCTTGTTATATATATACAAGCCACTAGTTAGATAAACACACACACTCATTTACTTACTAGAAAAACTCTCTTATTTCCCTCTTTTGTTCCTCTTAGGCCACAGCTTGCAACAAACACCCTAAATAATCCATACAAATTTTATTTAGAAACTATACAAGTGATCTAACATCATATCTAAGGTATCCCAAGGTATATTAAAGGCTTGGTTTGGCATTTACAAGGGTTAATCAAGAAAGGTTTAAGATTAGGGTTTCATTGGAATTAGGGTTTTATAAGTATTGGAAGCTTGGGTTTAATATCTAAAATAGGGTTTAGATCTTGTTGTTCATCATACTGCTTCATAATGAGATCATCTAAAACTTTTAACTCTTTAAATTTATGATTTTATGTGTATATGATGTTATATAGTAAATCACCATCTAGGAAACTTATTAACATGTAAAATAGATTTTTACTCTTGTTTATGGTTTAATAAACTTTGTCATATGTTATATGGATGTTAGATACATGTTGTAATGGAAGTATAAGAATTATATAAGTGTCGGTTTATTTATAAAAAGTATATATAAACTAGTTACTTAAAAGTTTACTTAATAAGTTTATACGTAAAATTGATGTGAGGACTTGTTATCATGGACATTTCTTGGACAAATGATGGACTAAAGAACCTAACATATATGAGACATGTGATATAATGTGTTGTAGAGGACTTGTAGCAAATTATCTAAGCTAAAAAGTTATAAAAACAAGTTTTAAACACATTTTAACTAAAAGATCAAAACCTACTGTTTTAATCACGAAAATAAGGAATTTATTTGATATTTTTATAAAATACTACATGTCATGACGATCGTAGGCATATAGAGAACTCAAAAATCCGAGCCATAACGAAGAAGATACATCATTTGAAAGTTTTATAATAATAAAAGCTTTTATAAAAACAATTTTATAAAAACTTACTATTTTCCAATTATGATAAAAATACATAATATTTTTCATAGAAAGTACATATTTTTAGAATTCCAAAACATTAAGAATCATAATTATTCGATCAATAACGAAGGAGTTATGGATTTTTTATGTTTACGATAATAAATACTTTTATAAAAATAATTTTATAAAAATAAGTTTTTGTTCACATCAGATACATTTTGGAAAATTACTTTAGTTAGATAGAACTTTTAATTACGAAGACGTGCTCGAAAGAATCACTAAAATCGGAGTTAAAACGAATAAGATACGACTTTTACGAGATTACGATAATTAAATTTATAAAAGTGTCTGAACAGTAAAAAGTACTGTTCACCAGAGGACTTGAAAATACAAAAATGTAATATTTTGATAACTCTTCTTAATACGAAGTCGTGGAGGTAAAAAGCGTACAAAACGGACTTAAAACGAGAAAGTTACGCCATTATTACTAAAGAAATATTTATAAACGTTTTTACTTTATAAATATTATTTCACAAATACAATTAGATGGTGATGTAGCTATATAGAACTATATATGGTATTACTTATTCCAAGTACTTAGTACTCATACGGCCTATAATTAATTAGGTTGCATTCGGGCGTATTCGTGACGCATTTTCAGTTTGTGATTTACATTATCGATTCACTCACTCAAGGTGAGTTCATAGCCCCACGTTTTACATTCATAATGATTTATAAGTTTTGGGGTGAGAAACATGCATGATTTTACAATCGGACACAAATGGACATTTTTACATTATGATTACGTGTTTGCCTAAGTAGCGATAACCCTCTGAGCCCACAATTATGAACTGTCAATTACTATGTCAGCGCAAATGTTATGAATAGATCTATTTGGGATTGACATCCCTATTCGGGTGATTAGCTATCACTGGACAAACAAACGTATACCGTGTCAGATTTGGGATGTTGCGGGTTAGAACATCATCACGGGCAATGTTGGCAATTTATATTGCAATTCATTTATGTCGAGCTTCAGTGTCATGAGCTTAGGGAAACGTAATTACATTTTTGTGATGTTTACATCTGTTGCATTATCATACACTTGGAAAATCTTGTGGTCCTATATTATACATTTTACAAACCTATGAATTCACCAACATTATTGTTGACGTCTAAAAGCAAGTTTTCTCAAGAGATCAATGAGGTACAAGACAAGGGATGCATTGGTGGTCGTTATTTTGCAAGTCATATGCATTAAAGATTTGGTTGCATTACATTGTTGGGAAATATTTGTTATGGACTAGAATCTTTGTATTTTGAACAACGAACAAGTAAAGCTTCAGGCTTTTGTAACAAATAATTTGTTAAATCCAATGTATCGGTTTTAAATGACTTTTAAATGGTCGTTCTCATATATATCTTGTGCTATTGATCTATGAAGTAACACTCTCAACCCATATTCCAATGTGACCCAATTTGGGGGTGTTACAGATTAGTATCAAGATCCTAGGTTATAGAGAACCAGGTAAAATGTTTTTACTAGGACTATAACCATTTTCAAACA
>BQNB010140075.1:0-17465 GCA_026074375.1 Tanacetum coccineum
AAGACCACAAGACTTGAAATTTGGCTAATAATAATAATAATAATAATAATAATAATAATAATAATAATAATAATAAGAAGAAGAAGAACTGTGGGCTGATTAAAGTTTACTGTGTCTGGTCGGTTCGCTCCCGATGTGGCAGTCTTCAAAAGAAGGCCCATAGTAATAACAATAATCCAAGACTGATAAAAGTTTATTGGCTATGTCGGTTAGGACGCCTGATGTGTCAGTCTTCAAAAAGGTCGAGGAAATGACCGAGGTCAAAATAAGACTACTGGCTCTGTCGGTTAGGATGCCCGATGTGTTAGTTGTTTAAAGGACCGACGGATAAAAATGTTGCAATAATAATAATAATAATAAAGCCAATTTCGACTATGGGGTTATCTAAATAAAGCCTCCATCTCTGGACTCATAGTTGAGTTGTTTCGGATGAAATAAAAAGGATAACCCCTAAATCATGCGAAATTAGAACCTTAATGTAGACCTTATTCTCACCATATCGTCTTTTTAGGAAATAATTTTAAACTAATTATGGTCTAAACCGGACACCTTTATGATAATAAGGGCATAATTTATTTGTCACCAACAATAATAATAATAAAATCCTTAGAGGATATAGGAATAAGGGAGCAAAAAGTAGCTAATGCATACACAATTAGTATTTATGAGTAGTGTTAGCATCTAATCTTATATTTGACTATGATTTCTTTTTAAGCTTAGTTTGGGGAGTGTGAAAATCAAGGATGACGAACTCCCGTTCTTAAAGCCTTTTAAATAATTTTATTTAATTTTTATCTTAGTTTTTATCTATTAATGAATAAGTGGTTAAAACGGGGGCGCTTTAGAAATAAATGATTTTTGAGCCTTCTTAATGGACCTTTTGTGTTCTTGTTTGATTGTGAGGGGTCATAAGTTAAGGGGGGTTTTAATTATTTATTTTTGGGCGTGTTTTATAAACATTGCGTGTGGGACCAGCAATGACTTAGTGTGGGGAATTTGATGTGTGCTAAAACACAAATCCTTTTTACCCCGAAAAACACTATTAATCTGATTAAAAATGCTAAAATATGGATAATTATCGTGCAAATATGTTTGTTTGGTGTTTTTATGTCTTGCAGCAAAAATGGTTGAAAACCGAGCAAAAATGGGTATTTACGGGTTCGTTTCGATCAAGAGTGCTCAAATATCAAGATCAAGACAAAGTCGTGAAAAGTCCCCGAGCATGCCATTAGAAAGAGCGTGAGAAAACGAGTCCAACGGTGCCCTCGGATCTTATTGGGCCAGCCCGTAACCTACTTAACGGGCCGGGCCAACACATACTTGAAAAAGGCCCATTTAAAAGCCCAACACAAAATAAATAAACTTGAGCTATAACATGGTGATGTTATCCTACGTCATAGGCACGTGCGGGGTAATTAAATCAAACATGTCACATGACATCCCACTCAAAGAAATTGGCGAATAGCATGAGGCCATGTGGCGGATCAAGTGTATAACATTCAAATTCAATACAAACTCAAGGCAGTCTAATCCAACAGATGTTATTGCTGCATACTATTTAGGCAAAGAAAAAAGTCCACATGGCATCAAGCGAACGGTTGGATTCCTTTTCTGCAAACATCCGATCCGAGGTCTCCTACAAAAATGCCAATCATTGGCTAGAAATCATGGAGAAAATTTTACAAAACTCTCCCTCACTTTGTCTATATATAGAGCCCGCTCCCTTCACTTATGGAACGAGTTAGATTTTAGGAGTAGAAATTTAGATTAGTTTAGACTTAGCTTATTTTCATTTTTAGCTTATTGTAGTTAGATTCCAGCTTAATTGTAATTCATAGCTTAATGTAAAAGCTTGTTCTAGCTTCTTTTCTAAACTCGTGGCTTAATGGTTTAAATGAAATGAAGTTTGTGTTTTGAAGCTTATTCTTTCAGCTTATTTTCTTTATTTCTCGTACTAGCTTATTTCTGACTTAAGCTAATTCTTTAGCTTATTTTTCAGCCTATTCGTCGAGCTTATTTATTAATAAGTAGATGATCAAATAAGCTATGTCTTAGCTATTTGATTTGTTCTCCTATTTCTCATTGAACTCGATCTGATAAGCTTAAAAATAAAGTTTGTTTTAGCTTATTCAAATTAGTTTGCTTATAAGTGTCTCGTTCTATTTTTTTAATGGTCATTCGTGCTTATTGTTATTTAAGCTCATTGGATTTGTAAAAGCTGATCTTAGTTTTCTTGTTTGATTTGGTAAATGCTTAATTGGTTTAGAAATGTCTTAGTTTGAAAAATTAATCTCTTTAGAGCTTATTAAGTCTAATCGTTCTTATGTTGGATTATGGTTGATTATAGCTTAGAGCTTATTTAGTTGTTAGATCCCATTTAGGTTTTGAGTAAAAGGCTTATATCTTAGTGTTTTGTTTTGTAATCTTATCGTTAAACTGGTTTTATAAATCCCATCCTTGGGTTGCGTTTGAATTAGATTTGGGATTGCTCTAGTTCTATAGTTTGGACCTGAGTTTTATTTGGGCTTGTGAATTCATTTGGGCCTCATCTAGTATTAGGTTGAGTTCGGTTTGTAGAAATTTCATCTTGGGCTCGTGGTTTAGTAGTAAGAGTTAATAGAAATTGCAATTTGCTAATTTGTTATAACTGTTTAACATCACAGTTTTGTTTATGATTTATGATTTTTGGTACTAGTCAACTCATGAGGCGAGGAGCTTAAGGGTTTATTTAGCTAGACCGAATTTGATTATTTGCTTTAGCTAAATAAATCGGGTGGTATTCGTTCATTTGCGGCTCTTCAATTCGGTTCCATTTTCTATTCTTTTTCAATTAATTAGTGTAGCTTAGTTTAAAAATGTTTTGCTTTGCTTATATATCTTTTATTATATATCGTTCTTCGCTATTTGCTATGTAGTTTTATATAGTTTATTAAATGTTTAGTTTAAAACCAAAACCAAAATATTTGTCATTCAAGCATCAAACGAAATATTTTCATGAATTTCAATTCATCTCTCGTCGTGGAAACGACACTGGGAAGATAGACTATTACTTGTCCTCAAGTAATTTTCTTATCTAACGGGAAATACTATATATTATTACGACACGCGTTTGACGTTTATCAAAATGGCGCCGTTGCCGGGGAGAGTTGTACGATTTTCATGTGGTGTTTGAAGTTAGTGCCTTGAAGATCTTTTCGTCTTGAAAGTTTATTTTCGTATAAATATTAAAAAATATAAAAAAATTTAAAAATCCAAAAATATTTTATTTTTCTATTTTATTTTCTTTTATTAAAAAAAATCCAAAAATATTTTCTTTTCATTATTTTTATAAAAATCCAAAAATATTTTCCATTTCTATTTTCTTTTATATAAATATTAAAAAAAATCTTCGTTATCCTCTCAAGTGTTTTATTCTTATCTCTTTATCTTCTCATATTGTTTAATTCTTCACGATGTTCTTTTCTTTCTCTCATTCCCATGATCCTCGAACCATGGAGGATTTTTATCGACTGTCACTCATCGGTAGAGGAGGTCTGATCGCTCTGACAACCGTTTCAGGAACCGATTTTGTATTGAAAAATCATATGGTTCAGTTGCTTCGACAGAACTGCCAATTCCATAGATTTGAAGGTGAAGATGCAAACGACCATTTAAATAAATATTTATCTCTCACCCAATTCATTAAGCAAAATAGAGTTTCTTAAGACATCATCAATCTAAATCTTTTTCCATTCTCTTTAACCCACGAAGCTGAATCTTGGTATTATCATCTTAAAACTCATTCTATTCACACTTGGGAAGAGATGTTCCTCAAGTTTCTTTCAAAATACTTTCCATATTCTAGAACGGTGCAACTTAGAAAAGAAATTCTTAATTTCTAGCAATTGCCTATCGAATCAGTATTTGAAGCTTGGGAAAGATTTAAATCTTGTTTGCGGAGATGTCCCGACCATAGAATTTTGCTTCTTAATCAAATCCTTACTTTTTTCAATGGAATTACGATGATTGACCAAGAAAGATTTATGGTGGCTGCCGGCGGTAATTTCATGCGGAAGACTCCTTAAGAAGCTTATGATTTAATCGAGAATATGACACAACATCATTTTTAGTGGGACGCCGAAGTGTACTATAACACTACCACTGATATGAGTGCTGATTATTTTGAGACTACTTTCGCTTTGAGAGAACGAGTTGAGGTCCTTGGAAAGCAAATTGGATATACAATTCAAAGTGTTCAACATAATCCAGGACCAGGTCATCCTAACTCCTTTTACTATTCAGACTCTAATAAAAGTGATGACGATGAACCTTCTGAGATGATTGAAGATCAGAAATCAATTCACCATTTGAGTGGCAGTCCCACTCCTTCTTCTGACCTTGTGGTCCCGTTTTTTCTCCTTCTCTCACTCCCACCAGGTATAGTGACTCTCTCATGGAGGATACCGACACCCTTCTTTCTCATATTGATGATTCTTTTCCTGAATATGAAACATTTTACTTTGATATTGAAGAGAAGAGTAGTGGCAGTACCACTTCTTATTCTAATCATTCTCTTCCTGAATATGAATCATTCTATTTTGATGACGATCATATTGAAGAGAAGAGTAGTGGTAGTACCATTACTCATTCTATTTTTTCTCTTCCTGAATATGATTCGTTTATCTTTGATCTTTTGATTAATCCGTTTCCTCCTGCTGATAGGAGTGTTTCTCATCATGAGGAGTTGGCCGATGAACTCGCTCACATCATATCTCTACCGGAGTATGACCGTTTTTACTTTGAGCTTGAGATCGATCCAGGAGAGTCTACTAGTGTTGCGGAGAAAAATATATTTGATTTATCATCAACTAAGGATTCTACAAGTATTGAGCTTAATGATTTTCCTTTCCTCTTATCTGATTGTGACTTAATTTTTTCTGAGAAATTTTCTGAGATCGATCTTTTAGTCATATTTCCTTCTGGAGATAAAGACAAAGTCTTTGATCCCGGAATATTAGCCATCAATGGAGTTCACTCTAAGAGATTTTCCATTCTCCTTATGGATGACTTTTATTCTATTCTATTCGTTAGAGATTTTCTTATCCTGACTGATCCTTCTAAGATCAAGACTTTTCTATCATTTCCCTTCAGAAATGAAGATAAGGTTTTCGATCCCGGAATTCTCATTATAGATGGAGTTTTCTCTTTCACGAGAAAATCTCCACATCTTCTGATTAATAGTTTCATGATCGATAAATGTCATATCTTAAGTGAAATTTATTTGATGACCGATCATTCGGTCAGTTTTCTCCCCAAGGACAACTAAATTCGGGGCGAGTCAAGCTAGGGACTCGTTAATAATTAAGCTCTTCTTAGGAGGCAACCCGTGTCTTTTCTTCTTTCTATTTTTTTAATAAATAAGTGTGTGATTATAGAGCCCTAGTGTGGGGGTGTGCCTATTTCTTTGGTATGTGGTACCATTTTTGTAAGATTCCTTAAGATCATGAAGACCCGTGCTTGTTTTCAATCCTTCAAATGCCCGGTCTTCGATCTTCTGCTTATTATGGAATCATCAATCCTGATCATGTATATTAATTGTGTTTCTCATTTCACGCTTGGAATTACTAGCATTTGCCTTTTTCGTTCTTAAGTGTGGGGGTAAAACCCGACATTTTTAAACATTGAGGCCAATGTTCGGTTCTAAGTGTGGGGGGAGGATTTCTATCGAAATGTGATCATACATGTGCCTATATGTGTTCCCACGCAACCCCGTTTTGACCAAAATTTTAAAATTTTATTGTTTATAAAAAAAAGAAAAAAAAAGAAAAAAAGAAGAAAAAAAAGAAAAAAAATGATGAAAATATAAAATATAGAAATATGTAGGCCCAACTAAGGAGATTTTTGACTTAACAGAGTTTTACACTCTAGCTTTCCCCTTAGCTTTCGAGACTTAGCGTTTGCTTAACTTTAAAATTGTGCAAAAACGAAAAATGATAGAGTTGAATATAAGTTAGATGCTAAGCGTGGAGTAGTTGGATCTCTTTAGAGCTCATAGAGGTTAATTGTGGCTTTATGCTCCCACCAGCTTAATAAACGTTATATAATTGTTAAATAAATAAAGTTACTTTGGTTTTTGCGATTCTTAGTTTAAATCCCTTCGTAGAGATTCCTTCTAGTGAAAGTAAGGTACAAATCGAGGTTCTGTCAGTGTTGTGAGGAAATAGGCTACCGATTCCTGACGGCTCGCTACCGGTGTCTAGGTAGTTAAAAGACCACAGGACTTGAAATTTGTCTATAATAATAATAATGTAGTAAACTGAAGCCGAAATAAGACCACTACATCTTGTCGGTTAGGACGCCCGATGTTGCAGTCGTTTAAAGGGTGGAGGTAATAATAATAATAAGAAGAACTGTGGGCTGATAAAAGATTACTGGACCATGGTCGGCTCGCATACCGATGTGACAGTTTTCAAAAGAAGGCCCATAGTAAGAATAATAAATCCGAGACTGATAAAAATTTATTGAACCATGGTCGGCTTGCATAACGATGTGGTAGTTTTCAAAAAAGTCAAGGATCTCCTAATCGAAATAAGACTCCTGGACCATGTCGGCTCGCATACCGATGTGGCAGTTGTTTAAAGGACCGGGGCTAAAATGTTGCAATAATAATAATAATAAAGCCAAATTTCGACTCTGGGGTTATCTAAATAAAGCTTCTGTCTCTGGACTCATAGTTGAGCTGTTTCGGATGAAATAAAAAGGATAACTCCTAAATCAAACGAAATTAAAACCTTAATGTGGACCTTATTCTCACCATATCGTCTCATTAGGAAAGGATTTCAAACTATTTATGATCTAAATCGGGTTTACTTTATATTAATAAGGACATAATTTATTTGTCACCAATAATATAATTAATAAAATCCTTAGAGGATTTAGGAATAAGGGAGCGAAAAGTAACTATACATACACAATTAGCATTTATGAGTAGTGTTAGCATCTAATCTTATATTTGACTATAATTTCGTTTTGAGCTTAGTTTGGGGGTTGTGAAAAGTCAAGAATGATGAACTCCTGTTCTTTAAGCCTTGTTAACTAAATTTTACAAAAAAATTTATCTTAGTTTTTATATATTATTGAATAAGTGGTTAAAACGGGGGCGCTTTTGAAATACATGATTTTTGAACCTTCTTAATGGACCTTTTCTGTTCTTATTTGATTGTGAGGGGTCATAAGTTAAGGGGGGTTAAATTATTTATTTCTGGGCGTGTTTTATAAACATTGCGTGTGGGACCAGCAATAGCTTAGTGTGGGGGAATTTGATGTGTGCTAAAACACACATCATTTTTACCCCGGAAAATACTATTAATCGGACTAAAAATGCTAAAATATTGATAATTATCTTGCAAATATGTTTGTTTGGTATTTTTATATCTTGCAGGTAAAAGGATTGAAAACGGTGCAAAAACAAGAATTATTAGGCTCGATTTGGTCAAGTTTAATTATTACTCAAAGCCAAGATAAAGTCGTGAAATTTCCCCGAGCATGTCATTGGAAAGAGCGCGAGATTACGAGTCTAACGGTGCCTTCATTGCTTATTGGGCCAGCCCGTTACCCATTTTATGGGTTGGGCCAGCCCATGGTTAACTTAGCCCATTACTAAAGCCATAAGCCCAACAAAATCCCAAAGCTAATTTGATAAATCTGAATATTTGAAGGAAGTGACGTAATGGTCACGTGAGGGGAAATTAATTCCCAAGTGATCACATGCAGTTCTACTCAAATGAAATTGGCGAATGAGAGCAAGCCACGTGGCGCAAAGATGTATAACTCTCAAAATGCATTTCCAATTTGCAAAAAAATGATCAAACGGACGATATGAATGCGTATAATGGAAGCAAAGAGAATGTCCACGTGGCCTTCATCCGTTGGCCAATCCAATGAAATTCAGTCTGGTGATCCGAGGTATCACACACCCACGCCAATGATTGGCTGATTATTATGCAATGATTGGGTTGATTTTACAAAAGTACCCCCCCCCCCCCACTTGGCTATTTAAGGAACTCGCTCCCCTCAAGTTTTAGACATTAGGAATTAGTTTTGAAAAGTTTTCTATAGTTAATTTTAGCTTATTAATGTAAAGTTAGCTTATTTCATATTTCTGCTATTTAAGGAGCTTAATTCGAGAGCTTATTTGCTATTGATCGGAATATGGTTTGAGCTTATTGTAAATGATGGTTTGCTTATTATTTTAGCTTATTAGTTCTTTTTCCTCTTCGCATGCTTGCTTATTAAATAAGTTGATTTTGCGAGCTTATTTCCTCAGCTTATTAGTCTCAAACCTCCTTAAAATCTTTAAGATTGTCTCCTATAAGCTCTCTAAAGCTTATCCGAATCAATCTTATTAGTTTTCAAGGACTTTTTGTTATAATAAGCTCAAATAAGTTCGGATCTAGCTTATTTTCGTGCTTATATTGTTTAAGAGTTCTTAAAAGCTCTTATTATCCGATTTAATAAGCTTCTAAATAGCTTATTTGAATTCATATGAGCTCATATTGTTTAGATAGATCATTCGTTAGCTTATTTGCTTAAATGAGTTGCAATTTAAGTCGTTTAGATTCTCATTTGAGTTCTAGATTCTGATTTCGTTACTTATTAATGCTTAAAAAACTTTTTGTGGCTTATTTTGTGATTTGGATCTAGATTAGCTTAATTAGTCCTTTGTTTGTATTTTAAGTGGTAATTTGTCCCGTAAAACTTTTTCTAGTTTAGTTTTATAATCCTGTAGTGTTTGGTTAGTTGCACTCCTAGTTTAGATTGCTTATTATCGTAGCTTATATGTTCAAATGAGCTTATTTGATAAAAGTTGTGATTAAAAGCTTATTTTGTTTAATCGGTTTTATCTTGTTTAGTTCTATTTGCTTTTTTGTTACTATTAGTTGTTCGTGTAGCCGATTCTGATCTTATTTCACTTGATCGTTTCTGGCTTATTGAAGATAGCATATTTGTGCTTATGAAGTTGTAGCTAGTTAAGCTTGCTCTTAAATTCCTCTACTGGGTGTACGTTTGGTTTGTATAAGAATTAAATTGGGCCACGTTTGGACTAGTAGGACGCGTTTGGTTTATAGAATTCAATTTGGGCATGTGTTTGGTTAGGAGATTGATTCGTTGGTCCATGTGGTTTAATATAATAGGAATTGCAAATATTGAATTGTTATAAACTGTTTAACCTTAACAGTTTTGTTTATGTTTTGTCATTTTTGGTACCGGTCTACTCATGAGGCGTGGAGCTTAAGGATTTAGTAAGCTAGAAAGAATTTGATTATTTTCTTTAGCTTATTAAATCGGGTGGTTATCTGTTTTATTTGTGGCTCTTTCAACTCGGTTCAATTTTTTATTCTTTTTCAATTTATTTGTATAGACTTAGAATAAAATGTTTAGCTTTGCTTATTTGATCATTATGCATAGTGAGTAGTTAATTGGTGCTTGTTAAGTGATATTGTGATTTGGAAATTAAGTGTGGATTTGAAAAAGGTTTAGTTGATTAATAATATTTGACTATTTAGATTTGTAGTTTGAATGTTTTAAAGGGCAAAATCCGGAAAAATAGTCAAACTACACATCTAGTAATTAATATATTTTTAAGCGGGGTTTTGTCAAATAAACCAACGTTGTGAGATAATTATATTTTCTAAGAAAATTAATTCATTAGTAAACCTTAATTCACACTTAATAAACTTTTCACGTCACTTAGCAAGCATTTTCATCTTAGAAATCTTTTAGATCATTTTTGTATAATTCTCATAGTTTATTTGATTAGTATAATTATAGTATTAATATTAGTATAATTTTCTTAGTATTAAAAATAGTTTTAAAACCAAAAATCTTAAAAGATAATCAAGCATTTTTACTTCAAAACAAAAACGTGGTTTTCAATTCAAATCTCGTTGGGACTTCGACTCCGGAAGATTGATCATTGTTTGTCCTCAAGCAATTTTCACATCTAACGGGAATTACTATATTATATTACTTGACTCGTTTCGTGCGCGTCAGGTACCGTAAGGCAGAGTGATCCGTGAAGACGATAGTTTTGGATAGGACCATATACTGTCGGAATTTATCAGACACGAAGACGACGTCCAAAAGCTATTTTTTGGTCGTTGTGTAGTTCTCCTGTGCCTCGTTTATCGTTTTGCTGGCGTAATGTATAGGCTGAAAGTGTTTGTCTTTCTCTCCTTAGCCCTAGTAATTGCCCACAGCGTATGTCACATGCGTCCACATAGATTTTCAATGTAATAGACCAATCCGTTTTATAAAACATGATGGGGGGCCCTGTTAATTATTGTTTTAGCTTGACGAAGGCTTGTTTGCATTCTTCTGAGAAATTGAAGGGGCGTCTTTCGTGAGGAGCTGTGTCATTGGGCGTGTGACTTGTGAGAAATCCTTTATGAACCTTCTGTAGAAGCCTGCATGCCCCAGGAAGCTTCGAATGGCTTTCACGTTCGTAGGATATGGTAATTTAGAGATTGATTCGATTTTTGCTTATTCACCTCGATTCCCTATCCGGAGACCTTGTGACCGAGAACGATTTCTTCCTTTCCATGAAGTAGCCATTTCTCCCAGTTCAATACAAGGTTGGTCTCTTCACATCTCTTTACATTCTTGAGGTTCTTTAGACAGTGGTCAAAGGAACTACCAAAAATGGAAAAGTCGTCCATGAATACCTCCATGCTGTCCTTGATAAGTTCATGAAATATGGCTGTCATACAACGCTGAAATGTGCTGAGCTTGAATAATCCGAATGGCATTCATTTGTACACGAAGGTGCCATATGGGCAGGTAAACGTAGTTTTCTCTAGATCTTCCGGAGCAATAGGAATTTGGAAGTATCCATTGAGCAACCCGATCAGAAAGCAGCGTTAAATAAATTAACCTTAATTTTATTACCCTTATTTATATTTGAATGTTGACCCCACATTTAATATTGACCTGTTACCCATTTTTAGATACCACCTTAATGATTTTTAATTTTTCTTTTACCCCAATACCCCCCCCTTATTAATGTATTACCCTATTAATTATTTAAATTTTTCTATATTTTTTTTGTATTACCCTCAAATTACCCCACCCCCTATTTTAAATACTTAGCACCCCCCCCCCATAATATATAATACCCTTTATAATTTACCTAATTTATACCCTAAATTTTATATATTATTATTTATTTCTAAGTTAAACCTTTACCCCCCATACCTTTGACTATTTTATTTATTATACCCCACCCCCAATAAAAAATTAATTATTTATATTTATTTTTTACCACCCCCCCCGCCCAACACCACCATATATTACTTTACCCAATAAATACAATTCCTAATTTTTATATATTTTTTTTTACCCAAAATACCCCTCCGCCGCTTACCAACCCACAACCCCCCACACTTTGTTATTACCTTTTTACCCGAACCCCCTTTACACCAAATTATACGATATTATTATATATTTACCCCCCCTTACCCCCCTTATATTTATTATAGGAAATAACTTAAGATTTTTTAACCTTACCCTGAATTTAATAAATTTACCCCTTAAAATTTTTTTTTTAATAATTTATATTTTTTTAATTTTTTTATTCTATTTTTTTGTATTAATAATACCCCATAATTTTATTATTTAAATTATTAATTTTTTTTTTTAAATTTATTTTTATTTATTTTATATAATTGTATATTAATCTTTACCCATCTTTATATTGACATAATATGGTTACTTTTTAATTACCCCCCCGCGCCATTTTATTTTAATATTTATATAAATTTATCACCCCTTTTATATATTTATACATTAATTATTTATACATTTTTTTTTATATTAAGTAATTATTTTTAATTTTTTATTATTTTATTTACCATACCCCTAATATATTTTACGGCCGCTTTTTTACCCCCCCCCTATACCCCTTTTTATTAAATTTTTTTGTTACTATTACTTTATAAATACCCCACCACCCTTTACCCCCCATTACGCAACCCTTTTTTATATTATATATATATTTACCCCCTTACCCTACTATACCCCCCCCCTACGCCCCCCCTCCTATACCACTAGTGTCAACTAATTTTTCCAGTATCTGTCGATGAAGGGCAGGGGAAAATGTCTTTCGAGTTGCTCATTCACTTGCAAATATCATACACACACACCTCCGGTAACTGGTCTTTGAGGTTATGCCTCATTTTCTGATTCTTACGCCATCCCCACCCCTCCTTTCTTTAGGACAACCTGAACGGGGATGACCTAGGGGCTGTCGGAAATTAGGTAGATTAATCCAGCATCAATGATTTTTATGACATCCTTTTTTACCACCTCCTTAATGTTTGGGTTCACCCGTCTTTGAGGTTGGACACTCGGTTTAAACTCGTCTTCCATGAGGATTTTGTATGTACCGAAGGAAGATTCGATCCCCTTTATGTCCGCAATGCTCCAGGCGATGGCTCCCTTGTGGTTTCTTAGAACTTCGAGGAGTCTGGTCTTCTCGGTAGCAGATAGCGCAGAAGAGATAACCACTGGGAGTTGGTTATTCTCTTGTAAGAAGGCATATTCGAGGTGTTCGGATAGCTCTTTCAGTTCTAGTTTAGGTGGTTTGATGCTTGAAGGTTATAATTGATTTTCCAGAGCCTTCCATTCAAGTAGCTCGACCGGTTCTGGTTTAGGGTAGAAGGAAACTACTTGTACTTGGTTTAAACTTCCTTCTTCCTTTGCTTCTACTCATTTTCCGTCGTGTTCGAGTGTGTCTACCCACTGTTCACAGACGAGTTTTGTAGTGTGATCAGCATAGTACAGATAGTCGTAACGAGATTATTTGGATTTCATAGATTTCTTAATGTTGAAAGTGACAGTTTCATTTTCGACTCTCAAACTTAGCTTCCCTTTGTAAACGTCGATTATAGCTTGAGAGGTGGTGAGGAAGGGCCGTCCCAATATGATCAGAACTAATTCCTCTTCGTCTATTTCCAACACTACGAAATTGACCGGAAAGATGAATTTATTAACTTTTATAAAAGATTTTCACAGACCCCGATGTGATATTTAATTGAACGGTCTGCCAGCTGGATACTCATCATGTTTGGTTAGAGTTCATAAATGCCCAATCGCCGGAAGAGGGAATGTGGCATAAGGTTGATACTTGCCCCTAAATCGGCCAGAGCGTTTTTTTATTGCCAAAGGTCCGATAAGACACGGTAGTGTGAAACTCCCTGGGTCTCCTTCCTTTTGAGGAAAACTTCTTTGAATAATCAATGATACATTTCATTCACTAAGTTTGACGAAGTGGATGCCTTTCGGTGTTTTCTTTATTCGAAAGAAGGTCTTTTAGAACCTCAGATCCTTTCGGCATGTGGATCATAGCCTCCAGAAATGATAGATTAATATGGATTTTTCTAAAGATGGATAAGAGTCGTTCATCATCGTCATCCTTTTTCTGCTTCTTCAATCGGAAGGGAAATGGCATACTGGATGACTTAGAGGGATGGTATAAGGCGGGTGACCGGGGGGTTTCTTCATTCTGCACGATGTTTGGTTCTTCACCCTCGGGCCCTTATTTTTCGATTGTCCCTCTAGTGTGGTCGAAAGTTGTGGCTGGGATGGAGTTGGAAAATGGGGGTCACGGGTGCTAATTCCAGATTTAGTTGTTATACCGAAAGTCAGTGCTTCTGGTTTAAGGGTTCTGCCTTTCCTGATTGTAGTAAGGATTTAGGAGAATTGTTCGTGTATTCCTTTATGATGTTGGTCAAGCATTTCCCTAGTCCCCTTCGTGTGGAATTTCTTTTCGAGCATGAAGTTAGAAAGATCATTCTCAAACTTGCTTCTAACGAGCCAGTCAGGACCTCCTTCTCCTTCTTCGTTTCATTGACTGTTCCCCCATGACGGGATGTCGTCGTTCTGATAAAATCTCAATAGGGAAGGATCATCGTAGATGTCTCCCCCAGATAAGCACACTTGCTCATTTGGGTTATTTTCGCACCATTCATCGGCTTCATGAGCTCCCCTACAGATGTCGTAAATGAGATAAGGGTTTTTAGGCCTTTTTCGTGTATGGTTGTTTCAAGGTAAGAGATTTGTTTATAGGCCCTCTTCATACGTCCTTTGAATGTAGGTTTTATTACCTCTAAAATTGAGGAGATGTTCATGGACGGTGATGGGTCATCCCATAAATCGTCTTGGTACTGGACGTATTCCTCTATTCGATTACAACCTTCTTCTTTAGTGAGCGAGCTAAAATGAAAATGAGCAAATTGGTCGAGATTTCCACGGTCCTCCGAAGATATGTTATCGTGAAAGATTTGCACTAGAAGCTACTTTCGTATTCCATGATTAGGAACTTGTCGAATCAGGTCCTGGAAATGGATCCAGGTGCTTTTGATGGGTTCGTCGGTCCCTTATTGGAATCGAAGGGTCTTATCTCGAAGGAACGAAGTACGGCCTGTTGGAAGAAGTGATCGAGGAATCATGACACAAGCTGATCCCATGCTATGATTTGGGCGAGAGGTGTTTTATCAAGCCATTCTTTTACTTTCCCTTTAAGGGAGAAATGAAAGAAACGTAGCCTGGATGTGTTCCTTGTGGCCCTGTCAGCTTGTATGTTATCCACGATACTCAAGTAATGTTTGATATGGTGGATAGGATTTTTGCTCTTTAATCCTTGGAACGTGCATGTTCCTTGAATTAGCAAGATGTCACACGAGTTGAAGATTTTTCCTGTTTGCTCAGTGGGGAGGATGATAGGGTTTTAGAAACCGATGGAGTTAGGAAGAGAGTGTTCCCGTAAGGTTTTGAGGGGGTTGATGGCTTGGCCCTAGCATCGTTAGAGGAAGAAGCTTCGTCGTCGAAATGGTTTCTTCCGGCTATGGACAGAGATTCATTTTGCTGCTTCTGCCAGGTAGCCCTCCTGCGCTTTCGAACTTCTCTTTTGGGTTTGTCGAAAGGTATTGTTAATTTCTTAGTGGTACTATGTGTCATGGTGGGGGTTTACGAAATAATTAATACAAAGAAAAGATAGACTACAAGAGAGCTAATATACTTAAAATAAAACTGTCGCTTGATAGGAATCAAACGAGTATGCCTAAGTTAAACAATGATCAAAACCTAAATATTCCTCACGCAGCGGAGCCAAAAACTTGATGTGCCGTCATTGTAGGACTTCAACAAGAAGTTCTACAACTTCCTAGGCAGTGTACCTAACCGTTGTAGTGTAGTATAGGAAAGACTTGGGGGTTGTTATTGTTCTCTAAGGGAATAGGTTGCGAAGGCTCGAACAGAATCTAACAAAGGTCTACGGGGTTGAGAGAAGATTCTTTTTGTATTTTTATATTTTTATAAAAGCAAGTAAATATCATTAATTGAGAGGTTTGGTTTGGTTTTAATAAATTAAACTAATTATAAATCTATACTACTTGTGATAACTTATATGGTAAACGAACGTATATACTTAATCATGCACTACTCCTCAGTTTGTTTCTCCTAATCCATTGCTTTGTCACTCTTGTGATGATCTGTGTAAGTATTTCTTAAGTCATGAACAAATTACTCAAACCCGCCGTCTATGTAATATTCCGTTAAGGCAACGCACAAGTAAGGTAGTGTTAGCCGTGTTTTTAGTAAAGTGATGGTCATTATTATTCCCGAGCCTTGCATAAGTAAATCATAGTTTATGGGAATTTATTTAAGCTAATTGGGACTAGTTGTCGGGCTTAAGCCTATTCCATTTAGGTCCGGCCCAAAGACAAAGCCCACAAGGCTTATCCACCCTTGTAACTATATAAAGCCCTCTCCAAGTGTGGAGAGGGTGTTGCTTCTCATTTCTTTTCTTAGTGCAAGTAACCATCTTTTTTCTCTCTTTGTCTCTCTCTCTAGTTCTTTCTCTCTCTAAAATCTTTTTCTTATCTTTGTGTTCATGGTGATGAAATGATATCATCCAATATGTGGTATCATGAGCCTCAGGTGGGTTTAGTGGTCTCGTTCTGGTAGATTGTTTGAGCTTATTTGGTGTCTTATTGTATGCTTATTGAGTTTATTTTCGGTTGATTTATAGAGCTTAATTTTTTATCTTATTTCCAATAATTAAAAAAAGGCGTGCTAAATTTTGTAGTTTAAAAACACATCACTAGTTGTCTAAACAAGCCATAGATTCACTGTTTTTGTTTGGGCCTATCTTGGGCTGCGCTTGTTAATACTTGGTTTCAAAATCTAATAACGATTTTTTTGCACTTAAGAGTTAGTATTTTCTAAATCTTGTGTGCCATTTTGGTTTTTAGCTTATTAATAAACAAGTTTTCTTGGCTTAATTTTTTTTTCTTCGTGGAGCTTATTTATAAGTTTATTCAAGTTTTTGTGTTCAAGCTTATTAGACGAGGCTTATTGTCTTTCACAGCAGCTTATTCAACTTATTTTTGTCTTGTTGGCTTATCTTTTACACGGGATAAGAACAAGGACGCTTGGTTTGGCTGTTTTTGGATAACAAGACAAAAGCAAGGACGATAGTACCGTTTTGTTTGTATAGTATACAAGTCAGGCGATCTATACTTGAACAAAACAAGGGCGATCAATACATGCTCATGTGTTAGGCGATCAATGCATTTCGAGTGTAAAGGCGAACAATATGTTTCAAGTGTAAAGGCGATCAATACATATCTTGTAAGGCGATCTATATGTTCTTTTTGTGTAGGCGATTTATACACCACATCATTGAAGGCGAACTATACAAATTTTCTCGAGGGCGATCTATACAACCTTCGTGTGGGCGATCTATACAACTTTCGTGTGGGCGATCTATACGTTCTTTTTGTGTAGGCGACTTATACATGATCAAAAATAGGTGAACTATACGTTACTTGTTAGGCGAGTTATACGTTTCAACTTAGGACGATTTATACAACACGAAAAACGACTAAACGACTTATACTAAAGCATATTAAGAACAACGTGCTCATTCGTGTTGTTTCAGTTTTTTGGATTCGAGTAACGCTTGATCGCGGGTCTTCTAGCCTATACCATTGCGATCGTAATCCGTTTTCGATCGACGTGGTATATTCATTTCTTACCGACGATAATCGTATCATTCCAAAAGATTAAAAGAAGAATCGTTGTGTTTTTTCATATTTCAAAACGTAGAAGAAAAACAAATGGGAGGGAATGTGCGTTTTTATACACATAATTTCGATTTTACACTTTTGGTCCTTGATTTTAATTACAAATTCACATTTTATTCTTTCTTTGTATGTATGTTAACCCTCATTGTTGAAGGTTAGTTACACCGTTAGTCCTTATTCTTTCAATCCAACCCATTTGTCCTTAAAGTGAATCATAATTGCATCGTTAGTCCCTATTTGAGCTTTAATAAACCGTTTCTCATTTAAAGTTTAACGTTTGTGCACCGTTCATCATTTTAAGCTCATTTTTCGCCAACAAAAGCTCAAGTTCTTCAATTTCAA
>BQNB010140076.1:0-17465 GCA_026074375.1 Tanacetum coccineum
TCAGCGATGATTGCCTTCATGTTAGGCCACCAATAGAGTTTCTTTAGATCCTGATACATTTTGTCAGAACCTGGGTGAATGGAATACTTCGATTTATAGGATTCATGCATGATTAAGTCCTTCAAATTACCAAAGAGTGGTAACCAACTTCGATTCTTGATACAAAGAGTTCCATTAGGACTTACTTCAAATGCTTTGTCCATTCCTCGTAGGTTCTCAGCTTTGATGTTCTCTTCCTTGATCGCCTCGGTTTGGGCTTCTAGAATTTGTGATGGTAATTTTGGGTGAAGGGTCATGACTAATGCTCTAACTTGGAGTGGTTTGATTTGTTTCTTCCGGCTTAAGGCACCTGCTACAACATTTGCTTTTCCAGGATGGTAGCGAATCTCACAATCATAATCAGCGAGCAATTCTAACCAACGACGTTGTCTCATGTTTAATTCTTTCTGATCAAGGATATGTTGAAGACTTTTATGATCAGTGAACATAATACACTTTGTGCCATACAGATAGTGTCTTTAAATTTTAAGAGCGAACACTAGTGCTCCTAATTCAAGGTCATGTGTGGTATAGTTCTCTTCATGAGGCTTGAGTTGTCGGGATACATATGCAATAACTTTTTCTTTTTGCATTAACACTGCTCTCAAACCTTGGAGTGATGCATCATAGTAAACGATAAAATCGTTGTTTT
Organism: Tanacetum coccineum; assembly: GCA_026074375.1. Taxonomy (NCBI): domain Eukaryota; kingdom Viridiplantae; phylum Streptophyta; class Magnoliopsida; order Asterales; family Asteraceae; genus Tanacetum; species Tanacetum coccineum. Next base: position 692 of record BQNB010140076.1, read on the forward strand.
CTTTGAGTAATGCTAAGATTGAAGCTTTACAAAGTTTTTGTTTAACAATTGGAAGGCTGACTCTTGGTAGATGTACTTCTTGTTTTTCTAGGTTAATTTAGTCAAAGACTTTGCAATCTTTGAAAAATCTTTGATGAATCTCCGATAGTAGCCGGCGAGTCCTAAGAATTGGCGTATTTCTGTAGGTGTGGTAGGAGATGCCTAATTCTTAATTGCTTCAATCTTGGCGGGGTCAACGTAAATTCCTTGACTGTCAATTACGCGCCCAAGAAACTGCATGATACTGATCCAGAAATCACATTTAGAGAACTTGGCATATAATTTCTTTTTTTTTGTAATTCCAAGATTATCCTTAGGTGATTTGCATGTTCTTCTTTGTTACGGAAGTAGATAAGAATATCATCGATGAACACTATCACAAATTTATCCAAGTATGGTTTGCACACACGGTTCATGAGATCCATGAACACAGCAGGCGCGTTAGTTAAACCAAATGGCATCACATGGAATTTGTAGTGTCCGTACCTAGTTCTGAAAGCAGTCTTGGGAATATCTTCATCCCTGACTCTCAGTTGATGATAACCTGGTCTTAAGTCAATCTTCGAGTAAACACTCGAACCTTGAAGTTGGTCGAATAAGTCATCGATCCTGGGTAACGGGTAATGATTCTTTACGGTGAGTTTATTCAGCTCCCGATAATCGATACACATTCTAAAAGATAAGGAGAAAGACGGATCTCCTGGATATATACTTTTTGGTTTTTATACAGGATATGAGGCTTAGTCGTGTTTTACTTCGATCACCTCGGATGATCAAAGTTTCACCGTCGATTGGAATGTGGACGACTTTCTCGTCATAGAAAATTTTAGCATGATACTTGGATAACCAATCCATACCAATGACGACGTCGAAACTACCGAGTTAAATCGGCATGAGATCAATTTCGAAAGGTTGGTTTAACAAAATCAAGGTGCAACCCTGGATGACGGTATTAGTGCTTACTAGGTCTCCATCGGCCATTTCAATGTCGTAGGTAGTATCTAGTGAATTTGTGGAATGTTAAGCATAGAAGCACGAGATATAGATACGAAACTTTTATCGGCTCCGGAATCAAATAATACTTTAGCTAGATGTTGGTTTAGAAGGAACGTACCCGTGACTACGTTCGGGTCTTGGGGAGCGTTCTTTGTCCCTCAGCATGTATGCTTTCCCACGGGCACCCTTGTTTGCTTTTGGGCACTGATTTCTGTAATGCCCTTTCTCTCCACAGGCATAACAAGTTACTGACACTGGTTGCAGGTTGCTTCCAGTGGCTGGCCCCTTGTTCTTGCAGTTCCTGGTCTGATGACCTACCTTATGGCAAGTCTGACACTTGATAGTGCAAGGCCTTGTGTGATGCAGATTGCATTTCATACACCAGGGATGGTTTCCAGCATACCTACTGTTTTTAGTCGGGGTGGCAGCATAAGCCCTGAAGGTTTCCTGCCTTCTATTCTGTTGTTGGTGGTGATCATTGTTGCGGTTGTTGTTGTTGTTGGAGGTTCTTCTATCATCAAACTTTCGTTTGTGATCATTGGTTCCTTGCACAAAATTGTGCTTTAGTACCCGATCCATTAGTCTTTGAGCTATGTTGGCATCTTCTTCCAGAGTTGTGGCAATACTATCAGCAACTAATTTCCTGATGGCGGTCTGAGTCATAGTTGGTGTTGTAGATGTTGATGTTTTCTTGGGAGTCATTCTATCAACATTTACAAGACAACACAAAATAAGAATATATCATTGTATGGATTCTTATTTGGTACAAGTTCTAACAAAGAAATACACATTCTTTGATATTACATTGCAGGATATAACAGAAATTTTTTAGAATGGACACTCTAACAAGCATCTAACTCATTAGGTTTCTCGGGGACTGGTTCATTTATCAGTTGTTTCAGTATGATCCATAACGAGTTATCTAACTCTACAAAGATAGACTCATCTAGAAGTCTTAGATTCCAAAATTTTTTATGCTTAATGTCTTGATTATTAATCATATCCATGATATCTGGGTATAAATTTTTGAGAAAACCGGATGGTAAGAGAGCCATAGTAACCTAGATACATAAAGATACGATACATCACACTACAGAATATAGGATAGACAACCACGACATACATAAATTGGTATCATAAAACAGCGAGATATAATGGAATCACCATTGTATTAAGTCATAAACAACTTGTTTACATATTTTACATAGTTAAAATTTAACAAATGTCATTATTTATGCCACACATCTAGTGGTTGGATTCTAACAAAAGTTGTAAATGATAAGGATCTAGTCTAGTAGTCTAGTGGTCCTCCCTTGTGGTTCTTGAGCTCATGGATCTTGTCCAGAAGACTCTTCATATCTGATCGGTAGCGAACCTGGATATCCACGATGAGTATCTCTAAAGTAGAAGTCCTGACGCGAGCAAGAACAATCTCGTCGTCATGCCTTATTTGCTCTCTCTGAAATCCATAAATCTAGGTACGGGCTTCTTGAAGTTCAGTTTCTAGTTGGTCAAAATCTGCTAGTAAATGAATTACTCGACCATTACCAAGACCTTTTATCTTATCTTCCATGTTCTCAATGCGCTTAAGAGGGAGCTCATCTAAGTGATTCAGAATAGTCTTGATCTGTTCCTCATGGCGCTCCAGATGCGTCTTATGAGAACTCTCTCCAATCTCAAATACTTGAGGTGGGGCAGAGAAGTCAAAGGAGGATGATAAGAAACGGGCTCGTTTCTAAGGTGGTAAAATCTCTTCAGGAAGAAAGAAATCTTAGGGATCAAACATTGGTGATAGTGGTAACACTAGAGATGGAGGCAAAACAGTTGGTGGAGCAATAGAAACTTATGGTAGTGGAATAGGTGATTCATTACTAGTAGCATTATATGCTTGCATGACCTTCATATACGGATCATCGTGGAAAGGTGAGATGGCTAGTGAGGCCAAAAGATACTTAGTTAAATCATCTGAAGAGTCAAGAGAGGTGTTTCCCGGTGAGACTGAGAAATAGTCCGGTGAAGCCAGAGTATAGTCAGGAGAGTGTGTAGAGGAAAAAGCATCCTCAACATCGTAATCAGATGGGACAATAATAGGGTGGGTGGATGTAGACATAACTGTGTAACAACCCAGTGGAAAATTAACATAAGTTATTTATATATAATATAATAGTTATGTATCTTTACATACTATTCAGGAAATGTAGTGGCACGAAGGACTTTCTTGGATGGAAAAAGTAGTTATAGTTTAGGTTTTAACCTTGTTCTCTATAACCGCGGCTCTTGATACCAATCTGTAACACCCCCTTATTTGACATATAGCAGTGGAAGCTAATTTGGGGTATTACTTCATGAATCAACAGTCATAATCATAGAAAACGGCTCAAAAGAGACGTGTTGAAAAATTTAGTTATCATTCAATATCATATCAGAGTTTTACAAAGGAGGTCCCAAAATATATTGAAAACATAAAAGTTGAATGATAACAAGTTTGCACGTCCTCAAGTCCAATGCCACTCCATGCCATAGTTTGCTCAATTACCTGAGATAAAATGCTAAAAGGGTCAACACAATGGTTGAGTGAAATTCATAGATTTGTAAACAATATGGTTGAATACAAGTTATCATAAGTGGTAATAATTGCATGCATTTACAATTATCATGGAAAACAGTATTATTGCCCTAAGCTCATGCAACCAAACATTAACATGGAAATCACCTCAGTGACATTAGTGAGGAACAAATGTCCTCGTGGAAAGGTAACTTGCCAAAGTTACCCATTGTTCTCAAATATAGTGCGTTTGGTTACCCCATGTACGGGTACACCAACGGGAGTCGTCACCCCCAATAGATCTATCCACAATATTCGCGTTCACTCGCAAGTGACTAATGGTTCATGATTAAGAAATATTGGCAGTGAAGGCAAACTTAGGCAATAATATATCAGGATAGCATACAGTTGGAAAAATACTTGTATTCATGGTTTATAGCATGTATCCCCCTCGCGGGTTTATAAAACATTCAAAAGATTGAAATGCGAGGCTATGAACTCACCTTGATAAGGTAGTTGATTGATTTGAAATTTAATTCAAATGGAAGTAAACAGCCTCGTCACGCAACCTGGGGTAATATGTCAAGTCTTAGTTTGATTGATTATATTCCAAAACTTTAACTTCCATAAATTTTATGGTTTTGGTTTGTTTAACTTGTGAAAATATCGTATCACTGTTCGGGCTATCATAATCCAGAGGTCATGTAGTAACGATTGAGGAGCATGACACATTAAATCGTAAAGCCAGCAACTCACAAAACATCTACCCAAATGAAAACCCCTCACATGAAATTCCCTAGTAACGTGATACGTTATAGTTTAAATGATAGGATTTTATCTTTTTAAGTTTCTTCAAAAGCTAGTGGATGATATATATAACATAATTGTTTTATAATGATTCGATCGATGAATGAAACGATAAATGTGTCGGGTTTTAATAAAATTGAGTCTTATAATATTTAAATATATTTTTATAATTAATATAAAAATATTACATTTTATACCCTTGAGAATATGAAAATGACAATATATACCCTTGGTATATATTGATTTACACTTTTAATCCTTTATATATAAGTTTATAACTTTTTAACCTTTAACTTCTAGAAATGGCAAAACAGGCCCTTGTGGTTTAAACTTTGGAATAATGACATTTTTGGCACAAAAGTTATTAAATTTCAATATTTACAATATATACCCCTAAGCATGAAACCTTTTGCGAAACAAGTCCAAAAACCATATACTTTGTATTTTTCAAATCCAACTTAGTTTTGCAACTTATAGCTTAATACTATAACCTAAAATAAGTAAGTTTTACAAGCTTGTAGCTTATGAAAAGAGCTTATTAGCTTAAAAATCTAAAATCGGTACGTTTGGTTTAGAAATCTTAACCCGATGGGTTTGAGCTTTTAGGGTTTGTTTTAAAGCTTGTAAAAATGATAAATGAGCTTATAGAAAAAGCTTATTACAACAGCTTATAGCCTATAGCTTATTAGTTACATGAAAAGAGCTTTTTATGGTTTTTAGAGTGCGTTTGGTTTAGGAAAACCAAATGAGTAAACTTTAGGGTTTAAGGGCTGATTTTATGAGATCATAAGAATGTATAGGAGATGATATATAATCTAAAACAATACAAGATATTATTAAACGAGTAAAAAAGGCTTACTAGTACACGAATTGATAAAATGGGACAAAAATGATAAATATGGATCAAACACTTTTGTGAATGAATCAAGAACCTCTTTTCTCTTATTCATTGGTTCCAAAATAGCTTAGAGATCTTTCCTTCCTTTCCTTAGCTTGGATAGAACATAATTTTAAGGTAGTTTTGAGTTTGAATGGTGAATTATGAAAGTATGTATGTATGCGAGTATATATAGGGTAGAAACTTAGAGTGGTGACTAAGTTAAGTGGAGTGGTGGCCAAGGTACTGTAGAGTAGTGACCAAGTAATAGCTTGGGTGACTAAGGAGGGCTAGGAGGTAGCTTAAAGAGGTTTAAGGGTGTGAGAGGGTTCGGTTATCAAAGGGGGGACAAGGTGGTTACTTGGAGTGCAAGGTGGTGATGGAGGTGGTAGGGTGATTGCTTGGTGGTGACAAGTAAGCTAGCAAGGTGGTGGATCATGGTGGTGAGTGCTTGCTAGGTTAGAAGTTGGTTTGATACTAGTTAAGGGATGACGAGTTCATTAGGGATTACGGGTTAGGGTTTATGGTTTAAATCGAGCTATGGGCTGAAATTGAGGGTAACTATAGTTCAAATGTGGTGCATTGGAGTGTTGTAAGTTGTGTTGAAAAGGTTGTACAAAATCTAGAAGGAAAATTAGAGGACAAATGGAGGGAAAATGCCTAATTTCGAATATCCAAGCATTTTTCCCGGGTTGTACAATGATTGCATAAAAAATGAGTAGTACATATGATTTAAGGAGGGAAATAGATATTTAAAAGTTATATACATCTTACATACTAGTTCACCAATGCCTTGAAAAGCATGAAACATTTGGTATTGTCTGAAAACATTACATAAAGATAGGGTTTTTGATATAAAACGTTAACAGTTTAAAACCCTGTTTTTTGATATCAATACACGTTAAGGAACGTGATAACGTTAAAAAGATATCGTAAGTGGTAACAATGGTGATTAAAACATATTGCTTTATGACATATTTATAAATGAACTCGTTACCTTGACATATAAGCGTATGATGAATTGCATTGGAAGGTTGCGATTGAAGCTACTCGGATTAACTACTATGATAATGTCAGTTACGTTACATTATTGATGAAATAAAAGCCCGAAAAAAAATGCTTTCCAAATAAGAAAAAGGTTGAACTACTCTTTTAATCCATGAAATGGTGCCTAGCAAGTCTAAATCTGACTTCCTAACTACCCTACTCTAAATATCTACTCTCCTTCTACACTCCTTACTTATCTACTACCCTCCGATCCTATTTTTTTTATAGTCCATCTGGATTCCATTGTTATTTTATTTATTTATATTTATTTTTAGGAATGTCCCAAATTTAACATATTGTCCAACTCCAAACCTACTAAAAATAGATAGGTCCGAAACCCCCCACACCTCACTGAAACCCACAATACCCCAAGATATAGCCCAAATCACCCTATACCCCAACATACCCGCCTCAAACCACCAACCAACGTAGACCTGGTCCCCAAGGACACACTGCCCCAACCGGACAGACAAGCGAACGCCTCCATGAAAATGGTTGCATCTACTCCCTCCGTCCTATTTTTATTGTCCATGTTTCCTTTTTAGGATGTCCCAATTTAATTGTCCACTACTAAAAATAGATAGGGAAGTTTAATCAAGTTTACTATATTACCCTTGTTTGAAATTATAATTACAAACATTAAAGAAGACTTTAATTAATTAGTTAAGGGTAAAAATGTCAATCTGCCAAAAAGTAAGAAAGAGAAAGCAGTAATAAATGCATTTTTCTTAAACTGTGCATTTTTTGTCGGGGGACAATAATTTTGGGACGGGGGGAGTAATTTAATAGATGGAAATTATACAAAGGAAAATTGCATCTAATTTAATAGATGGATAATTATACTGATGAAAATTGTGGTTTGTTATAAAGTAATTGCTCCCGCTGGTAGGCCCTTAGGTGCGTAAGTGACATTCGGAGTTGCGACTTCAAGAGCATTGGTATATGCTGGTTTGATGACTAGCGGGAATGCTAGGTCATGGTACATGATTAGTGGGGATGCTAAGTCATGGGTTTGTTTGCATATATTCACTGTCATATTGCACAATTGTCTATTGTTGAAAATATTGGCACACCGACTGGGTTTTAAATCAAACCTACGAGCTCACCAACATTATTGTTGACGTTTTCGAGTATCATTTTCAGGTGAAGAGAATGATCGTTAAGGTTGAGATGTAAGATAGCAGACTTTAAGTGTATCCTGTATGGATCATGTCTGAGAGGTCTTGCTTTTTGAAGTGTGTTATGGATTTGTTGAGGATGATGTTTAAGATTATATGGACCCCTGCGTGGGCATCTGGTTTTGTAGGTGACTATATGTTGTGTTCTTGGATGGGACATCACTCAAGGTTGTATCATCATGACACTTTTCATTTATGCATCTTAGTCTTCTCTATTATGTATCTTGTGTTATGATTGATCATTATATTGCATTTCCGTGTTTCCGCCTATGACAGGGTGTGACAACTGGTAACAAAGCAGTACCAACGATCGACTTTAGTCGACTGGTAACAAAACCGCACCAACGATCGACCAAAGCGACTGATAACAAAACCGTATCAACGATCGACTTTAGTCGACTGATAACAAAACAGTACCAACGATCGACTAAAAAACAAATAATAGAACAACTAAAACTTTTTAAAAAAAATAAAACTAACTATATCAGCCTCTTTAAAATTCATATCAAATAATATGAATCTTATGAAGAAAATAATATCTAATCAACAAGATTAGATAAACAATTACTGACGAGACTTGGAAAAAGTTTTGATCTTTTCAAGAAGGTGTTGTTCTGTTACTTCTCTATTACAGACCAATATCTTAAAACTTGATTTCGCAAGATCCGGGTTAGACATCTTCATAGTATCTTGATTTGCACCCTTTGACATGTTTCTCAGATTGTTGAATGAGAGTTTCTTGCAGCACTATCCAATATCTTGAATTAATTTAAAGAAACCAACAGAGAGGGTTAAGAGACGGTGTTTTTTTTAATCGATGTTTCATTGGGGAGAGTTAGGGTTTGACCGGGTGGTTTAAGGGAGACAGATGAGATCCACTTTGATATCATGTTAGACATTGAAACTCGTAGGTTATGATTAATTATTGATCGCAATGTATAGAAAATTACATGAATGAAACTCTAACGGACCCTAAGCCCACAAACCTGGGCTTAATTATCCTCTAATATAATGAAGGTTGTTAATCAACAATTAGTTACCAATCTCATTTGTTCCATGATAATCCAATAAAAAGAATCCCAAAATTCCCCAAATAAATTGCAACAATAAAATTTTACCAGTATCATGAAGACATCAACAATCTCTCATATCCTTCCCGCCACAAATCTAACAACCGCCAATCTCAACCACAATTCATCTAACCTGTAAGTCTTCTTTTTAATATTAAGTTTTGATCGGTTGTGAAATTGAATTATTGTTTGGATCACTGAAATTGTATTATTATCCATTCTGCTTTTTTTTGAGGTTAGATTTACAGATTCTGATAAAATAAGCAATCCCAACACCCCCTTAAAACCATTCGAGTTGCTAAAATTGTGGTTAACTAAATTGTCTTGCAGGCGACTAGCCTTGTTAAATGTACCAACATATGTAAATACTTACAAATGTATTTACTATTTAGGTGTTAAGGGTGGCCTAGTGCCAAAAGCCTTATGATTATCATACTAAAATGTGTGAGGTCTCAAGTTCAATTCCTGCTAGGTGCAAATAATCCAATGGCGAGAAAATTAATCCCCTTGTGGCCACGGAGGTTCACCTGCTCCGACTCGGGGCTATCCAAAAGGATAGTCGCCGTTGGATTAGTTGGCTCGCAATGTCAAGTCCGAAACCCAGGTTACTCAAAAAAAAAACCAACCCTAAAGTGGCCACGCTTACCTCCTGAAAAGGAGGCTTTACCTGTTTCGGTGTGTGTGGCGGTGGATTCAAACCCCGTGGATTGGTCGGCCAAAAGATCGCAAACCATGGTTATCTTGTTCAATAATTACTTACTTAGGTTGGTGGGTTTGACTTTGTTTTGGTAATTATACTTTTTTGACCTTGTAATTATACTTTCTTGAGATGAGCGAATTAGGAGATTTGATCACGGGATGATATCTGCTGTTTGCATATGTGGATTTTCTTTTGTGATAAGGTGGCTTATCTATAACCAAACTATCCCAATTTCGAATAAGGTGGCTCGCCATGCTATATTTTTACGGCTACACCAGGCTTGGCTACTAAATCACCTAAGTAGCCCATTTCAAGAGTGTCATTACCAGGTCGGAACACTATTCAGTATAATTATCAAAACGTACCACTACTTTGAGTATATTGATATTATATGTAATTAGCCCAATATGTATTTATAGAAGTTTTTTTTATAGATATCAAGTACTTATGAGGTCAACACACACACACACGCGCGTAGGGGTGGCAATTCGAGTCGAATTCGGGTTGGCGGGTTCGGGTTGACAGGTTGGCGGGTCAGAAAACCTCAACCCGAACCTGACCCATTTAAATAATCGGGTCAGTTTTGTCAACCCTAACCTGCTTATACATAACCCGAACCTGACCCATTTAACCCGTATATATATTTGGTTTGACGGGTTAAATAGGTTACACGGGTTGAATAGGTTAAACGAGTTCCCATTTTATATACAAAAGTTGACACATTACACGGGTTAAACACGTTAAATGGGTTTATGGGTCGACCATTTTAACCCACTTAACTCGTATAAAAAAATATAAATAATTTTAAATTTAAAAAAAAATCTTAAACGGGTTGGCGGGTCGACCCGCTTAATTTATTCTCAACCCGAACCTGACCTGTTTAATAAACGGGTTAGATAGGTCGACCCAAACCCGACCTAAATATATATAGACTCAACTTGAACCTGTTAATTTTCGTGTCGGTTTCAGGTCGGGTTTCGTGTCGGGTCAGAAATTGCCACCCCTACACGCGCGCACTTTTTAGTTGCCCTCATAAGACCCTTGCTCGTAGATTCTATGATGTGTGGCTCTTTGACTTGTTGACATTGCATTTGGCTAATTTTTCTTTCATTAGTGCTCATGAAGGAAAAATGTTTTAGCCATTCATAAAGTTTACTCATTTCATTATATAAGTTGCCATCATGGCATTGTTTTTGGGACAGTTAGTTCATGGAACATCATGGTCCTCAATGCTTGATTAATAAACGTTTTTAGTTTTAGCTTATAAGTACTTGTTTATGAGCAGAAGCGTACGAAGGAAAAAGTTACCAATCCAAAACACCCACTAAAATTTGGTCAAGTTGGTTGGAATAGGTTTAAATTGTGCTTTAATGCACAACTATGTGTCTTATAGTTGCAGCCTTACAGGCAATTAACCTTGTTAATTGTACCAAGATATTTAATTAGTTAAAAATGCGTAATTGTCAAGAGATATAAAAATGCATGGGCTAATGTCATAGAATAGCAACTCACGTAGGTTGGTGGGTTCATTTTGGAAATTATAGCGACTAAAGTCACTAGCACACTTTCACTTGCCGGAGGTCTCCCTGGAAGCAGTCTCTCTACTTTCGGGTTTACCCGAGAGTAGAGGTAGGATCTGTCTACATTCTACCTCCCCCATACCTTGCTCCGGCGGGATTGGGTATGTAGTTGTTGTTGTATAGCGACTAAAGTCGTGACCTGCTGATTATATTGTTTTTTTCAATGAGCTGATATGGTGACTCACATGATAACCCGTTTCTTCACGTATTGCACATTACCAAACTGGCTCATTTTTTAATTAGGTGTTTCGCCATGCCATATTGTTACAGCTATCCCGGGCTTGTCTACTAAATTACTTAAACTAGCTATGTAGCCCATTTTGAGAAAGTGTCATTACTAGGTTGGAACACTATTGAGTATAGTTACCAAAATGTACCACTAATCTAAGTATGTTAACGTTGTATGTCATTAGCCCAATATGTATTTATACAAGTTTGTTTTAGATATCAAGTAACCGTGAGGTCTACGTACACGCACTCATTTTAGCTGCCTCCAAACCCCAACCATTGACTATATGATATGTGCCTCTCTTGACTTCGTTAACATTCTATTTGGCTTCATTTTCCTGCAATAGTCTCCATGAAGGAAAAATGTTTTAACCATCCATAAAGGTCACTCGTTCGCTATATAGGCTTTTGATCACGCCATCGTTTGGGAGAAGTAGCACATGGAACTTTGTGGTTCTGGATGATCCATGTTCGATTAATAAACATTTAGTTTTATACGAGTCCCCCATTAGTCCGTTACCTTAGTCTGGAGTCTCCTCAACATTCAGTTGAGATATGTGATATGCCGTTAGACTTTACATATTTGTTATCTATTATTAACTGAAAATCTAATTTTCTTTTGCCAGTGTGTGGTTTCATAGGAAGCTTGAAGTTCCTTATTGCAGTCTCCAGAATTTAAGGTTAAATTGCTCTATTCAGAGTAAAGGTTTAGCTGGAAAAACGTTTTGTTCTGTTGGGATATGCACATATCCTTTGAGTGATGCTGAATCTCATTCACATGTCGAGGAGGAACGATATGGAGTACTACTTTTGAATCTTGGAGGCCCGGATACGCTTTGTGATGTTCGACCCTTTTTGTATAACCTATTTGCAGATCCTGTATGTGTATTATTGCAAAATTTTATTTTCATATAAAAAAATCAATGCCAACTTTGGTTTCAATTTGTTTCATCATGCTTACAAGTTAGTGTTTGGTACAGGATATTATCCGTCTTCCAAGGTTGTTTCGTTTCCTACAACGGCCTTTAGCACAACTTATATCTGTATTAAGGGCACGCAAAAGTAAAGAAGCGTATGCATCCATTGGAGGTGGTTCACCTTTGAGAAAGATAACAGATGAGCAGGTAACATGGCTAATGTTTCATTGATACGGATATTCTCTGTTGCTCATTTCCTAGTAAAGATATCTATAGCGTTTGTTTATTATAATAGTTATAAACATAAGGAAGATTGCCTAATCTGTTGGTTATTGATTCTTACTTAGTAATTTGGGATTTTGTATAACTATCATAATTAACTAGTAGGCAATATTCAATGGATGAGTTCGATTGACTTAACATATTTCTCACACACATCATAGTATTGGCATCGATTTGTGGCCTGTCACAATCGTTGTTTATGGGTTGTCAAGCGCTTGCTTGAGTTGAATGTGGTTTCCTACCACATTACTTTGTACTTATCAGTTCTGTATTTATATATATTTTACCGGGGTAACCCTTTACCCAAAAAAAAAAATCATAGTCAAAACTCAAAAGCCTCCCACACTATATAAAATAGATACATATTTTGATAATTAATGTTTGATTTTGATCTGAAGTACTTACTGAACTTATAGCTATTTATAATTGTAGCTGTTTTTTTTTTGTAGGCTGATGCTCTAAAATCAGAACTTGAAGCAAAGAAAGTATCTGCTAATGTCTATGTTGCAATGCGTTACTGGCATCCTTTCACCGAGGAAGCTGCTCATCAGGCAAGTACATCCATCACATAAATATTCTTCATTTCTTTGTGCATACAGTGTTAGGGTTTTAGACAGTAATTCCATTTTCTTTTGATGGGTGATCTAGTTAAGACGCGTTTATGCAAGCTTTGAATATTTAGTGGTTTGCAGGAAGTCTATATCTAATAACCTGGGACAATTAACGGACTATTAAGATCTCTTCAATGTTTATCAAGCTTCCTGTGAAATTAGCATTCTTCAGTTCAGATTGTTAATAGTAATTAGACATGGCAATTTTTACGTTTGGTTATAAAAGGGTCGATTTAGGTTATGTCTTAATCTCAAACGCGTCAAAAGAAAATTAGGTAAAAAGGGAATGGGTCCAAACTCGAAAGTTGCCCAAAGTATACTCTTACAACCTCCTAATCGAGTTACTACACAATTACATCATTCTAGTAATAATAGAGCTTTTGTGATCATATTTAATATGCTCAATTTGTATATTTTTTTCTTTCGAAAATGTTTGTTGTGGTGTGAAAATTGGTTGGTTGGAAATATTGGGTTTTTTTTTGTTGTGGTTTGAATGGTGGGGTTGTTGTGTTTTTTTGGTGGTTTTGGGTGAAGGGGATGGTTTGAGATGTTGGGATGGAATGATGTTTGGGTGTTGAAATGTGGTTTACTATTTTTTTGGTTTTTAGTGATGGGTGATGTGTTGTTTGGCTGTGGTTTTTGAATGTTGTGTGATTTTGTTGATTTGTGGTTGTGGTGAATTTGGGGAAGAATGTGTGAAAGTGGTTGCAGGTTAATGGAACCTGCGGTGACGTGTTTTGACCATCTACCCAACCCCCTGACCCGCCTATGTTACGTCCTCTAATAGTAATGTATCATAATTATCCATGGCAGATTAAGAAGGACGGGATCACGAGGCTTGTTGTGTTGCCTCTTTACCCTCAATTTTCGATCTCAACGACTGGATCAAGTATTCGTGCACTCAGTGACATCTTCAGGTAAACTCTTTTTTTATAGAATTACTAATTAAGTTCTGCTAGTTTTTTGGTTTTAGCACTCGGATAAGCTTATAAATTTGAGTCACGTGCAGGAAGGATAATATTTTATCCAAACTTCCTGTTGCTATTATCAAGTCTTGGTATCGGCGCGATGGTTATATCAAGGCCATGGCTGATTTAATTGAAAAGGAGTTGCAAAGCTTTGATACCCCTCAAGAGGTATAAAAGTCTTTTGCGTTTTTCTTTTATAAATAAAATCCTATGATCAGCAGCACTTATAGCGTGCTGGGTCTGTATATCTCACATAAAGTATGTTTAATTCTGCAGGCTATGATATTTTTTACTGCTCATGGGGTACCAGTTACGTATGTGGTGAATGCTGGTGATCCATATAAAGATCAGATGGAGGAATGCATCTACTTGATAATGCAAGAACTGGAAGCTAGAGGAATTGACAATAACCATAGATTGGCTTATCAGGTCAGCAATTTTTATGCTTTTGGGTAACGAGTCAAAACACGGCGTTTGTGTAAACCAAAATAGATTATATAATATGGAATGCTGCATATATTTTTATAATTACACATTGAGAGACTTTCCCTGTTTCTTTTTTAAGCCATTTTTCCTTACTTACCCTGCTGACTCTTTAGAGATAGGATATAGCCCAAATAAACTCATGGGTTGAAATTGCCACCTCTACTTCTGAGCTTTAAATTAGCTTATGCCCCTTCTCCGGAAGGTGGATATAAGAGTTGGAATAAAGAATGGATATGTCTTCTTTTATTACTTACCTCTGTCCTTTGGTTGTTCATATCAGAGCCGAGTTGGGCCTGTGCAGTGGTTGAAACCGTACACGGATGAAGTACTTGTTGAGCTTGGCCAAGAAGGTGTGAAGAGTCTTCTTGCTGTCCCTGTTAGGTAAGTAATACAATAACATCATCTATGAGTCGTGGTTACAAACAGTTCGGTCACGCGGGTTGGGTAATAGAAAAAAAGCAGGTATGTTTACTAACAAATTATTAACGAATAAATAAAATCATATATGCCAACTAAAAATAATAATAGTTTAAATGTTTAATTATAAATATAGGGATATGAAAGTTGTTAGCAACTTAGCATTGAATACGTGATTAAAGACTTTTGGCCTCCTTAACCCATTTGACCCATATTTATTTTTGCTGTTATATTTATGAATTTTACCCATTAGCAATAATACAACCCGCAACCATCACCAAATGGCCTAGTGGCTAGGTAAGGGTCGGAAACGGTCCGGATTAGCCCGGTGAGACCGCGTATAAATGAGTCAAAAAGTCTCACCCTCCGCGGGTAAGGGAAACCTCATCCGGTTATCGATAATACAACCCGCATTGACCCTTACCATATATGCTGGTTTGATATGTGATACGTCTCCCCACTATCTTTCTTGTAATATGATACATAACTGTTAGTCTGTCATCATATTACTATTATCATTGCAAAACATTATTACTGCTATACAAATAAATCTTCAAATACAGACAATTTACAATATTGTATGCATTAATATATACTTTTGGCGACTTTCAAGCTGTTCAACCCGTTCTCCTTTTAGCTGAAATTTATTTATGACCCATTTGAGATAAACACAACCAAAATCAATCCAACCGTAAGTAAATTGGTCAAGATTTCCCCATTCAAAGTTGCCACCTTTTCTTACCTTTTTTGAGTTATTTTCTGATTTTATAGCATTGCTCAATTTTGTCACTTAAACATGAGTTGATGCTCTGCATATTGAATCGTCAGCTTTGTGAGTGAGCACATAGAGACACTGGAAGAAATAGATATGGAGTACAAGGAGTTGGCCCTCAAATCTGGTGTTGAAAATTGGGGACGGGTCCCGGCTCTTGGCTGCACCTCTTCCTTCATCACTGACCTAGCCGATGCAGTCATTGAAGCCTTACCTTCTGCTACACCAATGTCAACACTAGCTACTCCTAGCAGCGCTCAACAATTTCGCCACAATCCAGTTGGATATGCTATCAAGATTTTCTTTGGTTCTTTCTTTACACTTCTTTTGCTGTTATCCCCGCGTATGCTATCAGCATTCAGGAAGCCCGTCGTTTAGGTGAGTTCAAACGACTACTGTGGCTTTTTGAAACTCTGCGCTTATCGCATTTTGTAGATGCTTTTTGGAAATTCTGAGTTGTAGCAAACATGACATTAAAAGATCAAGTGCGGAAGAAAGATTTTGTTCCCTTGTGCATATCACCCGCACTTGTAGTTAGTTTTGAAGATCTCAAATTTGAATTTACATATGTTAATAGTATATCTTATCTAAAGGTCTCAAGATTGTCTAGTGGAAATGGAATTTTGTATTTACATATTATGTAGGACCAATATTACATCGATCTTAGAGTAAATTGCAAAAATCGTCCCTAATTTAGCCAAATTGCATGTTTCGTCCCAAATAGTTTAAAATTGCGTAGATTGTCTCAAAATCAAACTATTTTGCAAAAAATCGTCCCTAGTTAACGACGAAACATGCAATTTGGCTAAACCTTAGGGACGAAACATGCAATTTGGCTAAACTATGTGGGACGATTTTTGCACTTTGGCTAAACCTTAGGGATGATTTTTGCACTTTCAAACTATTTGGGACGAAACATGCAATTTGGCTAAACCTTAGGGATGATTTTTGCAATTTACTCTAACTCTCAATCTTACAAAAGGTTTTAAGTTGGACTAGGATCCTCTCATGTTCAAAATGAACATGAGAGGTCATGTTATGTTTGTTGTGAGTGTGAAAGAAAGAAATATAATATTATTGTGGGACCTTTGCATTATTTTAAATCAAATATTCACTCACAATACACTAACATGAAATCTCATGTTCATTTTGAACATGAGAGGATCCTAGTCCATTTCAAATCTTAAAATAGTACGAGTATTGTGTCAACCAGTTTTTTATGAACCGATTGATTAAAATCTTGTTTTGCAAGGG
>BQNB010140078.1:3758-17465 GCA_026074375.1 Tanacetum coccineum
TCTTTCCTATTTAAAATGTGTGGCTAAAAATCCTTCTTATTCTTCTCATTATATCTTTTCTTCTCACTTGATCCCTTCCCTATATAGAGTAAGGATCAAATGAGAAGAAAACTTATAATGAGAATGATAAGAAGAAACCACAACCACACATTTCAGATGCACCTATAAAAATGCATGCATCTCCTCTTAAAATTCTCTTTCCTATTTAAAATGTGTTGCTAGAAATCATTCTTATTCTTTTCATTATATTTTTTCTTCTCACTTGATCCCTTCCCTATATATATATATATATATATATATACCATTAAAATTTTATCATAATATAAAAAAACACTTTTTATGCTTGAAATAATTTTTTTTGCTAAATATCTATGTAATTATTAATATTTTCTAAATAAATAGTGAAATTCGGGTTATTCGGGTCAACTCGAGAACCGAACCGAATTCAAATTCGGTTCGGTTCGGTTTGGTTTTCGGATTGACAATTTTTTTAACCGAACTAACCGAACTGAATTAACCGAACAACCCGATAACCGAACCGATCAACACCCTAGTGTATGTAGTGTACTCAACTTTATATGGGCCATATGTAGGGGTGAGCAGAAAAACTAAAAAAATCGAAAACCGATACCGAACCGAACCGAACTAATAACCGAACTGAATTCACCAAAACCGAACCGAACCAACTACTAATTCGGTTATCGGGTTGGATATGGGTTTGACACTCCGAACCGAAAACCGAATATATATATATATATATATATATATATATATATATATCTGTAAAACGTTTAAAATGATTCGTGAGTCAAAATCATTGATTTGTAAAATGTCATCATGTTGATTTAAAGTTAAGGATCATAGTAAGTATACGGAATAACCAAACAAGGATAAGGGTAAACAAAGAAGATACACGCGTAAAAGAGTGATAGCGGGAACCGCTAAACTTTACCAAAAATCCGAATCCTATCGAAACAGGATGAAATCTAAGGTAACCATGGCAACCTAGCCCAAACCACCCATGTCACTAGAACATCACATACATAGCTCTCATGAGGCTCTAAATCAAAAGCATGCCTAAAGAATGCACAATCACAACAATGGTGATAAGATGAAAACTTTAAGGCAACAATAACCACAAACCAATAAACCTTTAGCTTCTTACTGATTTTCTGAATTCTACCTCTTCATCATTTTCAATGCATCTCCTAAACCGTGAGTCCACAAATGTCGAAACAACCGCTCAAGTCTAAGTTTGTTCAATATTTAGAACTTCCAGTTTTACATATCCAAGGGTTGCCACATAAATTCTTAGACTTATTACTCATTCAAATTCTTGTCTCAATTTTTGACTAGTTTTGCCATTTCGGCGATAACTCATTTGTCGAGTGTCAATATAACTCCATATGAATTCCTACATGTACCAAGGATGTCTCTCTACCTTCTAGTATAGTTTCCCCATGTCTTTATATACCAAAAATATTTTAAAACACTCCCAACAAGCTGCTAATCAAAAGCAGTCTCTAAGAATTGCGACAAATTTTTGTAGCTTACGGATACTATCAAAATTTGAAATCTATGGATACCATTGATGTGAGCCTAATTGAAGGTAACAGACCTATGAGTCCTCTACAGGTACCATAATTTCCATTTGAATAGTTAATACAAAAACATCGACTTGATCAACATTTCCTCTCTTAGGCTTTCTCACTCCTCTACCTCGCCTACCAACTCGTCCACCCATTCCCCTCCTTGTGATGCGGCAGTAGGCCGGCCAGCACTTCGGCGGCATTATTTATACGAGGGAGAACATGGGTAACGTTAGGTACGAGGGTTGGCTAACATATATAAAGGCCATAAAACACGAAAATCCAATAATCTTGCTCTCGGAGCGATACCAAAGGTAAAAATCTCAAACCCATCTTGTAATTACCCAATACTTTAGAATTTTCACCAAACCAACTAAAACACAAACAACACTAGATACATACCATAACAATACTCATATACGATCCCATGGTGTCAACACTAATTTGAGTGAGCAGGATGACGTAAGTATACGTGAGTCGCGATACATTTATAATTACTTTGGCCACCGTATTTATAACTGCATCTCGTCCCCATGCATACCTAGTACCAAAACCCGCACATCTCAGTGACTGACTCTACTACTATCATACCACGCCAACAAGCACAAGCAATAAAAAACAACATACCACATACATAGATCTACAACCCAGGATACTTCACACAATCCTTCAGCTCAAAATCATTTCAAAAAACAACAAACAATCTATTGGTTTGAAAGAGTCTTCTAAACCCAATTCAAATCCAACCAAACACCATTTTAATTCATCCAAACCCCAGTACAAAGCCGTGCCTAATTATTTGGCACACTTTTAAACACAAAGCTTATGGGTTTCCAGAATTCAACCTTTAAGACTTACTAGGTAGAGGTCTATGCAAGGGAATCGAAACACATCACAGCAACTTTATTTGAAAGTTCCAAAAAATAGACGTTCTCAAACGACACATAACACGGGAAAATCGAACACACTATCGGGGGATAGTGTCGTGTCCATGATGCTTATACTAGCAACAGTCGCATATATTAATTAAACATATACAAAATTGCACTTATCATATAACAACGATGTATCCATCAACTACCATCAATACTTATCAAAATTAAACTCTTCGCGAGTAGCGAATATCAAAATACATATATATCAGTTAATCGTAGAATGGATGTCGTATATATAAATATATATACATATATATCATTCACACTAAGTGCTACCCTCCTTGTTACGCACTTATCATACAACTAGAGGTACCATATACGACATCTAAAGGATCGGGAACGACGCGCGCGCGGATATTGGACAACGATGAAAGACTCGTAAAAACTTTTCAAAAAATGGTTATAGTCCAAGTTTTGAAAATGACCTAGTTCGCTATAACCAATGCGCTGATACCATTCTGTAACACCTCCAAATTTACAACGCATCGGAATATCACTCTGGGAATGCATGCACACGAGTAACAATAAACGACTTTAAAAGAGACGTTTATAAAACAAAATCACATTCGATTTATTTAAAAAGAAGATCAGAGTTAAAAAGGTCCCAAACTAGTTTAGAAAACATATTTCTCATAAGTCACAACACGACTCATTTTCTTAAAATTCCCTTTGTGGAATGTACAAAATTTCACCAAGCCCGTGTCCTTCGATATCCACGTTCCATCCCATCCAAGCCATCATTTAACTCTTCGCAAGAAGCGAATATCATAATATATATATTTATCAGTTCATCATAAAACGAATGCAGTATATATAAATACATATACACACATATCATTCATACTAAGTGCTACCCACCTTGTTACACACTTAGAATGCAATTAAAAGCATCACAACCAGACGCTAAGGATCGGGAACAACGCGCGCAGATATCGGACAACGGTGAAAGACATGTAAAAATTTTTCAAAAAACGGTTATAGTCTAGGTTTTTAAAAACGACCTAGTTCGCTATAACCAGTGCGCTGATACAATTCTGTAACACCCCCAAATTTACAACCCATCAGAATACCACTTTGGGGTGCTACTTCATAATACATGCACACGAGTCACAGTAAACGACTTTAAAAGAGACGTTTATAAAACAAAATCACATTCGATTTATTTAAAAAGAAGATCAGAGTTACAAGGTCCCAAACCAGTTTAGAAAATATATTTCTAGTGAGTCACATCACGACTCGTTTCCTTAAAATTTCCTTTATCGAGTGTATAAAATTACACCGAGTTCCAATCCTTGATATCCGCGTTCCGTCCCATCCAAGCCATCACAAGCACCTAAACCTGAGATACGTGCTTAAAAATGTCAACACAATGGTTGAGTGAATTCATAGAGTTTTCAAGTAACAATTAGGACACATATTTGGTCCCCCAAATATTGATCACATTAGAACGCAATTTAGTTCTACAAAACACGTATGACTTACTAGCTAGGCAAGCCATACCATTATTTCCAACTTCCATGAGCCCGTGTACCGAACCTTAACACATTTATCATGATAGACAAATAAGTGACCGGGTAGTATGCCACTACCCCTTTCTCAATACAAAATGTCCGTTATAGGGTGCTCACCTTCGGATTCATACCCCGGACAGGGTTGTCAAACCCAATAGATCTATTTAATGCATTCAGCGTTTACCTCCTCGGTAATTAACGAGTACACAGTAAAAGGCATATACTCATGGCAATGAAATCATATTATCATTTCAAAACACTTGCGTTCAATTTTTAGAACAAACCACAACATCAAGCATGTATAAAACTGCTTATGTTCAATTTATAAAACAAGCAACAACAAGTACGTTTAAAACTACTTGTGTTCCACTTTCCAGAACAAACAACAACAAGTACACATAATGTTACTTGTGTTCCATTTTTCAAAACATGCATGTATCCTCCTCGCGGGTTTATAAAACATTCAAAGCATTTAAAAGCGAGGCTATGAACTCACCTTGATCGAAGACCACGATCAACAATCAATTAATCACGAAACGTCACCGATAACGAACTCGACCGCGACCTATAATTATGTCGCTCGGTTACCATATAATAATGTACGATCGAATGATGCGCACATCACAACGATAGAAATCGTATAAAATACACACGTGATTAGAAATCCTCTTGCGCTTCCTAAATCCTAACACTTAGTTTACTTTAGATACTATCTTTCTTTCAAACATAAGTTGTATCACTTTATTAAAAACTTTCTATTTTTGGAAACTTCATATAATTACAAAGTTTCTATTTTTAGAAACGTTCTCGTTCATTAAAGTCGTCAAACCCAAAATATCATGATCGTAATAATAATAATATTTATTATCTTTATAAAATCCAACAAGTCTCATACTAACCCAATTGACTCTTAAAAGTTAACGTTTGACTTTTTAATATATATTTTTCCTTAAATCTGACCCGTCCAAAACGACCCGCTAGATCACATTTTCACGACTCGGACTCTAAAGCACTTTGATGCAAAACGACATTTCGGACAACTTTTAAGTTTTACCCGAGACCCGAAACTCCAAGAAAACTGACGAAAATGCCCTTGCAAGTTTCTGCGCAGTTTTTAATATATACTTTATTTTGTATCCCTCGACTTGGTCTGACTTCTTCATTTCAAATCGTTAAATTCTAAAATTTACAGGTCAAAAACGAAACGGCATTCCGGACAACTTTCGTGTTTCGCCGGAAGGTTAAAACGGACTCGAAAGTGGTCGAAACGACCAATCAATTTCCCGCACAGCTTATATAAAAATACAAGTGTTGAATATTTAGACCAACAATTTCTAAATTTCTTTTGGCCATAAAAACTTCGTTTTTGAGAGTTACAGGACGATCCACCTATCAAAACGTTTATTAGGACGAACACTCTATCGATATTTTTTAAATCAAAAGTTAAATTTTTTATAATTTCCTCAACCCTCGAAATCCAGAGCCAAACTTTCTGAGCTCATAATTTAAACTTTCAAAACTCCATAAAACCATATTTTTGGCTTCCGACAACCTCGAAATGCTATCAACTAGCCTATTTTTATCATCCAATATCATTTCTAATCTAGTCTAACTCAAGATTCTCGGATTCCATCACATGCAATAATCAAAACGCAATACAAAAATAAGAATAACATTACGACAACTTAATTAAAATACTTACAGCCAATCACAAAATGTTTCCGGCTTTCCCCTCTTTTGACCGAGTTCGGACGCAACTCAAAAACATAACCCCGCAACTTTTTAATCGAAACCCACTTGTAAGAACACTCATTTATCACCAATAAACACAAATTTTTAACCCATTTTGACAAGAAGTCGAACCAAATTAAATCCAGTGAAATACTTGTTGCATGTCAAAAATTCTAGTGGGGATATGTTTAGTTTTGTGTAAGGATCAATATTTTCTATATGGATCGTAATGCATGTGGCTCGACGGCCGGTTTTGGTGGCTCCTTGTGGTGACCGTCGGTTAGGGAGCAAGAGAGACAAGAGATATAATTTTTTTTGTAAAATGTTAAAGTAAGGGTGTTAGTTTGTTTATATAGGGAACTAGTTTGAGGTTTTGACACAAATAGTCCTTCCTCCTCCAATAGTCCTTCGAAATTGTACGAAGGTGTTTGTTTCGTCCTTATAACCGACCAAAAGCTCGGGTTTAATAATTTCAAAATTATTTTTATTTCATCCCACTTAGTTTAGTTTAAAAATATTTAATAAAATGTTAAATCACGTAGTATCAAAACTCTTGACACGCTTTTACAAAAACACGAGAAAAGCCATAAACACTAAAATAAATATAATTTCACTCTCGGAGCAAAAATATGAAATTTTCTAATTTTCTCAAACGCTCAAACGAATATAAATTCGAAACACGGCTTGAGAAATAGCCAAAAATAATGATTTTTATCAAATCGCCCGGAACGAGGAATGATTATTCCAAATCAAACGTAGAAAATAAATCGTGGCTCAAGATAATCGTTGGCCTAAAACTCAGGTTGTTACAATAATACCTTGTCTAGTTTTCTTTTGGACAACAAGTTCTCCAAAGGTGTCATTGATCCTACCTTATTCACTAGGAAAACAGGCAAAAATATTCTTCTAGTTCAAATCTACGTAGATGATATTATATTTGCCTCGATTGATCCAAAAGACTGTGACATATTTTTCAAAGATATGAGTTCCATATTTCAAATGTCAATGATGGGACAAATGTCGTTTTTCTTAGGATTACAAGTTTCTCAAAGTCCCAGAGGCATCTTCATTAATCAATCTAAATATGCACAAGAAATTTTAATAAAATATAGAATGGATACTTCTGACCTTGTAGATACACCAATGGTGGATCGATTGAAATTGGATGAGGACCCCTTAGGGATTCCGGTTGATCAGACTTGGTATCATGGTATGATCGGCTCCCTAATGTACCTCACTGCCAGTCGACCCGACCTTGTTTTTTTCGTATGCATGTGTGTTAGGTATTAGGTTAAGCCTACCAAAAAGCACCTTGAGGCAACTAAACGGGTCTTTCGGTACCTTAGAGGCACCATTAACTAGGGTCTTTGGTATCCGAAGGATACCGCTATAGCACTAACGGCCTATGCAGACGCGGATCATGCATGTTGTCAGGATACCCGCAGAATTACGTCAGTAGGTGATCAATTTCTTAGAGACAAATTAGTGAGCTGGTCATCGAAGAAGTAGAAAAGCATGACTATCTCAACCACAGAGGCTGAATACATTGCCATGTCTGGTTGCTGTGCTCAGATACTTTGGATGAGATCACAGTTAACAGACTATGGCTTTGCACTCAATAAGATACCTTTGTATTGTGATAATCGCAGTGCTATTTCTCTCTGCTGCAACAATGTCCAGCACTCTCGGTCAAAGCACATCGACATACGTCACCATTTTATAAAATAGCAAGTCGAGAAAGGGCGTGGTTGAACTCTATTTTGTGACAACGAATTATCAGCTTGCTGACATATTCACTAAGGCATTACCTAGAGTGGGATATGCGGTTCGATTTCTACTCTCGCGTCTTGGTATGAAGAGTACAGACTCTGGAACTCTTAAAACGTCTTCAGGAAGGAGAGGTTGATTAAAGATGTCTTCGTATATCCTTATGTACAGTTTATATAATCTTAAACAAAAAACAAAATTGAAAATAATAAAAACCTACAAAAACCATAAAATCAAAAAAAAAAATAGAAAAGAATACCAAAAAAATATTTTCAAGGGACAATTGATGCTGTACACTCGATAATATTTACGGACCTAGAAATGTCATTTAATAATGACACGGGTCTTTAAATAAAGTTCGAGCAGAAGTTTAAACTTTTTCAAAACATGTCTTCATGGTTTGCAGTTATTTCTGAATGCAACCTGCTTTTCTAATTGAGGAAAGCATGTCGTCAATAATACAGATGTTCCTAACAACGGGTGATGAGGTGTCATTTTATACACTTTTTTGTGGTCGTTTAACCCCCTAAATCATGCATTTATGCCCAAAATAGGTACTTAATCGTTCCTTTTCGGGTATTTCGCATTTGGAAGGCATTTGGAAGAATTACACGTGACTTAGGCTCGTTTGGAGAAGAAACAGACAAGACTACGAACCTACATCAACATCTATCAAGTTTATGTTCTCAGCAGCTGGAGACGGCGTCATAGATTACACGTGACGCCGTCACAATCCAAGTCAAGACGACATCACAGATCTCACGACGGCGTTAGAGCGCACCACCCAGCCCAACATCTAGAATATTCTCTTTCATGACGGCATCACGACTAAAATGCGACGCTGTCATAGCGATTTTTCTATATATACAAACCCGAATTTAGGGTTTTAAGTGTGTAACTTAAAACCCTATTATAACTCCTTCAACTCATGTTTTAATCAAGTAAGACTTACTTAATCATTCAATATGTCTTGTGGTGTGATTCTTATCTATTTTTGCTTTATCTTTAACATGCTTGGCTAAACCTCCTATTGTGTTCATTTATGATTGTATGAAACCTAGAATGTAGATCTTAGTGGTGTTGCTTCTTGTAATGATTATGCATGTTAGGTCTTAGAAAACTAGCTTTTGTTTGTACTGCTATTGATATGTCTAGGGAAACATGATTGTGTAGAAAGGATACCATCGGGTAACAGTCTTCATACTACCTTGCCCCTTATATGGTTGATCCACTCTTAATATATTTTCACTTGGCATTTAATTATTAACTCTTAGGGCCTGTGTAATAGTCTTCATACTACCTTACTTGTGGGTTGCCTTAACGAAATATTAAATAGATGGCAGATTCGTGTAATCTGTTCATGACTTAAGAAATAATTACATAACTCATCACAAGTGTGACAAAGCAAAAACACTAGGAGAAGCAATCTATGGAGTAATACATGATTAAATGAGCACAATCTTTTATTATATTGTTATCACCAGTAGCGTAGTTTATTAATTAGTTTAATAGCTAAAACCAAACCCACCTCTCAAATATATGATTTACCTGCTTTTATAAAAATATAAAAATACAAAAAGAATCTTCTCTCAACCTCTAGAATTCTGTTAGACCGTGATCAAGCCTTCCTAACCTATTCCTCGAGTGAACGATAACAACCCCTCGAGTCTTGCCTATACTACTACTACAACGATTAGGTGCTCTGCCTAGAGAGTTGTAAAACGTCTTGTAAAGAAGTCCTACGATAACCGCACATC
Source organism: Tanacetum coccineum (assembly GCA_026074375.1). Lineage (NCBI taxonomy): Eukaryota > Viridiplantae > Streptophyta > Magnoliopsida > Asterales > Asteraceae > Tanacetum > Tanacetum coccineum. Next base: position 13,049 of record BQNB010140078.1, read on the forward strand.
AAGTTTTTGGCGCCGCTGCCGAGGAATAGTTAGGTTTTGATCATAGTTTAGCTTAGTTCTACTTACTTGGATCCTTTCAAGTAAGACTTTAATTCCGCATATTAGCTTTCTCATAGTCTATCTTTTCTTCGTGTTATTTGTTTCGTAATCATTTCTCGTTCAACACTATGGAGACGAGCAATCTATCCGCACTAGTAGACTACTCCAACCTTGCCACGAGGGCTAATAGGAATACCATTGAGCTCCCCGGTTGGGAACAACATGGTTTACCTCTTCGATCCGACACCATCTGGTTGGTGCAAAATAGATGCTCATTCCATGGACTTCGGTCCGAGGATCCAAACCAACACCTCAAGGATTTTCTTAAACTTGTGGACTCACTTGACCTTGACAGTGCAAATACGTTAAGCTTTGTAACATCTTATATCTTAATTTCAAGACAGTTCTTGTTTGATGAGTTGCGGAGGTTAAGATATAATAACATGTTGTTACACATTAAGGTTTCTAAGGAATTTCTCAAAGGTGGTACAACGGGCGAGGCTCATGTGGATTTGGTGTTTTCTTTTTCGTTTGGGGTTGTTGTGTTGCTAATTGCACCCTTGTGGGGGTAAGCAAAGTCACTAGCAGTTGGATTCGGATTGTAGAAGTTGGATAAGATTAAGGTTGACAAGACTCTTTGTTTTGTCAAGGAACCGTTGATGTTGTGGACCGAGAGGTCTATGAGGTGTAAAAGTATGTATGATAGCAATAGTGAAAGTTCGTGGGATTCGATGTTTTCTTTTTTTATTGTAGCGTTGTCTGAGATTATTTGAACGCAATTAAGGATTCAAATGAGGTAAGGGAGTTAAAGTGGTGTAATGGGAAATGTTATGGGTTGTTAAATTGTTGGAATTCAAAGTGTAACTTTGAGTTAACATGGGTATAGGAGGACTACTTGAAAGATAAGTATCCTCGATTAATTGTTTGGTAATGATAGAGTTGAACCTTCTAGTTAAATCTCGAGACGAGATTTCCTAAAGGAGGGGATACTGTGACAACCATGACTTGAGCAGGTTAGTCAAACCGTTAGTGTTGACTTAGGTCGCATGTTGTTAATGTATGGTTTATTTGTTTGATGTGTTTATGTGTGTTTATATGTGTTTATGAGGTATTGGTAATCAATCTATTGAGTGTGATCATCTCAATGAGATTGGAATGGTGATGAAGTTGGTTGAGTTCATTTCGTTCACTTTTGAGTGACAAGGAAATGATTATTGAGATTTGAGCATTTCCGTGTTAAATGTGTAAGTATTATACGTTATACGTTATTTGTGTGTTAGTAATTTAAGATAAGTTTGAGGTTTTGGGGGTTATGTTAAGAGAATAGAATTCTGTTAGACCGTGATCAAACCTTCCTAATCTATTCCTCGAGTGAACGATAACAACCCCTCGAGTCTTGCCTATACTACTACTACAACGATTAGGTGCTCTGCCTAGAGAGTTGTAAAACGTCTTGTAAAAAAGTCATACGACAACCGCACATCAAGTTTTTAGCACCGTTGCTAGGGAATAGTTAGGTTTTGATCATAGTTTAGCTTAGTTCTACTTACTTGAATCCTTTCAAGTAAGAATTTAATTCCGCATATTAGCTTTCTCGTAGTCTATCTTTTCTTCGTGTTATTTGTTTCGTAACTCATTCTCGTCAACCACCATGGGAGACGAGAATCCTATCCCCACTCTAAGAGACTACTCCAAACCAAGCCACGAGGGCTATAGGAATACCATTGAGCTCCCCGTAGGGAACAACATGGTACCTCTTCGATCCGACACCATCTGGTTGGTGCAAAATGGATGCTCATTCCATGGACTTCGGTCAGAGGATCCAAACCAACACCTCAAGGATTTCCTTAAACTTGTGGACTCACTTAACCTTGACAGTGCAAATAGGGAAAGAACGCGCCTACGTTTGTTTCAATTTTCCCTTTGCGATCAAGCTAGCAATTGGCTTGAACGCCTTCTAGCAGGATCCATCACCACATGAGAGGATCTTACTACCCGATTCCTTGCTCAATTCTTTCCACCAGGAAGGACCGCAAAACTCCGCAATGATATCCTGATGTTCCAACAACATCATGGAGAATCTTTATCCAAAGCATGGACTCGTTTCAAGGACTTACTCCAAAAAGGCCCTCATCATGGCATCGATCTTTGGCTTAAAATCCAAATTTTTTATGATCATGTCTCCTTTTATCTTAAGTATGAGTTTGACCGTGCCGCCGGTGGTAAACTCCGCAATAAGAATGCTGACGAATCTTGGGAAATCATTGAGAATCTCGCCCTTTACGACATGAGGGCTGGAATGACACAAAAGAATTCATCAAGCCGGTCAAGGCTGTTTCTACACGTCAAGGCACCCTAAAAATACCTGACCGCCAACTTCTTGAGCTCGAAGACCATATTAACTTCTTACTAAAGGGATCACAACCAACCAGTCTATTCCAACCCTCGCCCACAAAACCATAACGAGCCTCCCAAGCTAAATTCGTTTACTTTTCGTGAACATACATGTCCAAGCCCTCAACCACAAGCATTAGGAACTACTTTCGAGGCTAGAGTAAGGGACTACATGGCAGCGCACACTGAAAGAATGGAAAGATTTGAGAACGCCATTTTCAAGCAACGCGAGGAGATCAACGGCAGGATGACTGAAATGTTCAGACTTCTCAAGGAACTCACAACCAGCAAAACCCTTGAGAAAGTATTGATAAGGGAAGAAGCCAAATTCCCTGTCACCAAGAACGTAAACTCTATCTCCCTTACAAGAGAAGAGGAAGAAAGAAGTGACATGATGGATGTGACACCCGACAACACTGAAATGCCTACCAAAACAAAAATACCAGTGAAGAAAGCCGAAATGAATAATGAAGCTAAAAACAAACCAATCAAAATAGCTGAAGAAAAAGAAATGACAGAAGTACCCGGCTCTCAGCCCATAGAATATTACTTAAAACAAGTCATCAACGAGAAACTAATAGAAGGGCTTGTCAATAATCATAGGTTCAATGACTCTTTATCGAGAACCCGAGCTAGGAAAACAAAAAGGAAAACCTATAACGTATCACCTAAGGGGTCGGTTTACGAAGCAATCCTCAGAAAAAAGATAACAAGGAAGGAGGACATCGGAGGAAACTTTGAAATACCTTGTAACATCAGAGGACTAAAAGGCATAAACGCCCTAATTGACCAAGGATCTGACGTGAACGTCATGCCTTACTCCACCTATATGAAACTAACCAACGAAAGGGCTGCTAAGACGGACATTAGACTCTCACTAGCTAGCCACTGGTATATCTACCCTTTAGGAATAGCAGAGGACATTTTAGTTGAAGTTGCTGAGCATGTGTACCCCGTAGACTTCGTAATTTTAGACATTAAGGAAGACGAGAAGAGGACTTTCATCTTAGGAACACCATTCCTGACAACGGCTAAAGCCGTAATTAAGTTTGACAAAGGCACCATAACTCTAAGATCTGGAAAAAGTAAGATAAGTTTCCATAGGATACCTGAATCCTCCTGTAAGATCGAGAAAGGAGTTAAGAACGAAATAGAGCCTATAGCCCATATCATGACTGTAAATAGGCTAGTACTAGAATAGGAAGAAAGGATAAAACTCCACCTTGAGAAGGAGATAAAGTTCAACCAATGGAGGAGCAACAACTTCAAAAGCAAACACCCCGCTCCCGTTAAAGTAGAAGGAGGAATGGACGACGAAGGAGAAGTCACGTAAGGACGTGTGACTTCGAGTCTAGCTACAAGACTCGTAAAATAAAGAAAAGCGCTTCTTGGGAGGCAACCCAATTTAATTTTCCCGCATATTAGGAGTGTCATGTGTGTTTTAATTCTTTATAGTTTGTTTTATTATTTTGAACTATCTTGTAATCATGATTTGTTTGTCTTTAACTTCGTCTTACTTTTAATCAAAGGTATTTTGTAAATAATAAGTGTAGGGGAATTTATCTGGTCTTTGAGCCAAATTCAAACATGTTAAATAAGTTGTTTAGATTAATTCGCGTCAGTTTCTAGTCATATGATTGAATTATTAAATCTTAGGTTTTATACAGCCATTTGTACATGAATTAACTTATGGAATCAAGTGCAGGAAATTTTTCATCGAAAAAAAAATTCGGTTTCACAGAACGTGGAGACGGCGTCACGATTTACACGCGACGCCGTCACCACAACGCCTGTGACGGGGTCACAAAAACCCCGACGGCGTCAAACGCCCAGGTCCAGAAAACTAAAAGTTTTTAATTATTTTTGAAAATAAAACTTGCACAACATTTAAAATATGTACTCTTCTGTTATAAACCTGCAAAACCAATGAGTTTGACAATTCTCTCATCCTATCTTTACCGCTTTATCGAGTCGAACCTTAAAT
>BQNB010140079.1:0-17465 GCA_026074375.1 Tanacetum coccineum
AAGTGTATGTTAATCTTATCATAATTTCTTTATCCTTTTGTTTATTTTCATTTTTATTAATTAGGGTTTGTGTAAATTAGTTCATAATCTAGAAAATTAATAGAATAATTGTATGATACCATCACATAAGAGATGATTATAAATCAATTAGAATTGTGTTAGAACAAATTATTCTTAGTATGAACCAATTTAGGGTTAATAATTGTAAAATTGGGGCAAAAATTTCTGTAGAAACGGAAATTGTTTATTGTTACAGTTATAAAACGCTTGTAGTTATTTTTGAAAACCCAGAAAGTACAGTGGTTTTTCAATAAAACCGTCGCACATTGTTAAACCCAGGAAGTACGCCGCACTTCTTAGGAAGTGCGACGCACTTTTCATCTGAAACCAATACAAAACGCTGCAAACTCGTATCTAAGCATTCCCATTACTTATAATTTTTACCTAACATAACAAGGTACTTGTTTGTTGATTGTTTTTTATATGTAGACAAAGGATACCATGACGATGAAGTCCGGTTATCTTGACCCAAAAGAACCCTTGAATTCGAAACAGTAGAGGAAGTTATGCGCCCGCAAGTTCATCATAACTTTCTTCTTTGGGAGGGGTGCAATAGGGCTGCTAAAACTACGACACCAACCTTTCTCGTTTGCTTCCAAAACAAATTTGCTCACCGAGTATTATCGACTGGGAATTGTTAAACTCTATGCGTTGTGGTGAGAAAATTAAGGAGATGCTTGAGATAAAATGGGTGGTGACCAAGAGATATTCAGATCTAAAGCTTGGAGGCGTACATTTGATATAAATGAGCCAATCTATGCCTGGCTATGCCATGACTTTTACTCTACTTATGAGTTTAACGAGGTAGTTCAGGATGATGATTTGTGGTCTAGTAAGTTGATTAAGTTTAGGCTAGCAGGAAGAGATCACTTGTTGACTTTGTTGCAATTTGCTAAGCGTTTGGGGTTGTATTTCAATGAAGAAGTAGGAGAGGAAGGATTTGAGATATATTTTCGTGGTGGTTTATGTAGTGATGAGCATTTTAATGCTAGGGAGTATTGGTTGAGCATTAGTAGAGAGGATGATCTACACTTATCTAGGAGTCATGCGTCGACAAATAGGAAGCCAATTATGAGGGTTCTTCAAAAGATGATCTTGTATGGTTTATGTCAGAGAATGAATGGGCATACAAGGTGCAAAAGAATGATCTATGGTTGTTGAGTATGTTCGAGGCAAAGAATCAAGACAATTATGCTAATGTTGCTTCGGTGATTGCAAAGTGGATGAAAAAGAAAGGAGCTGGGAGTCAGAGAGAGAGCATGATTTGTTATGGTCATTTCATCAAGCGTATGGCATGAAGGATGACCTTTCAGTGCTTAATGTACTTAGTGCTCTGACCTACTGTAGGGCGTTAGATAGGATCACCCTTAGAGAGCTGATAGGATCGAATGGGAGGTTGATTACTGAGGCTCCAATGCCTGGTGCACCTAGAATTGCTATGCCTGTTCCCTTACGTCCTTCTATGCAGGATCTATATGACAGGATGGGTAACATAGAGATACGTCAGGGTGTGGTCGAGAGGAAAGCTTATAGGCAGTCATATCAGTATGATATGTATGCTGGAGTGTTTGAGCACATGGCTAGAGTTTACGATATTCCACCTCAAGGAGCTTATAACCCACCTGGGTATGACCAGGAGCAGTATCAGCAGTATTATTAGCAGTACCACTACCAACAGCAGGGAGATGATGATGAGTAGTGTCGAGATGACATATGTTCGGGTTTGTGACCGCATGTTTGGATCACATGTTCTAAAACAATTTCTAAAACTTTATCATTATTATTAGTATGGTGTGTAAAATGCCTCTGTTGGCATTGATAACAATATCTATGTAGTACTCGTACTAATATTTTTAGGACTAATATATATATATATTGTGGTATATTGTTTGCAAAATGTTCTCGCAGGTGCAAGGTAGGCTGAAAGAATCCATGTGCGATGATTCTATCTTTAGCCGCGTATGAAAAGGGAAGTACTATCCTAAATTCTTTTTACAATTTATCTTTTCTCTATAATATTTCTCGCATTAGGGACAATGCTCATATTAAGTATGGAGGGGGAGATAAATGTGGAAAAATAATTTCATAAAAATTTATAATAAAAATAAAATTTTAAAATCATTTCGATTGATCACAATAAGCAAATCTGACTCTGGATTGATAACATTACTAGCATACTTTACCTACTACCCCAAAAATTATGAGATTTAGATCTTAAGGAATTCATTATCTATCTTTGATACCTAAGATAATTTTTACCTTTAGCTTTCTCGAGTTAAGGTTTGAATGCAATTGCAAGCGTCTCATCCATCGTTACGGCTGTGTATTTGTAGTTTGTCACCTTTTCTAGAGAAATGGTATCGGTTTAAAATTGTATGAGTGTGCCGGTGATTTGTTAATTCTAGAACTTGTGCTTGAAATCTTTACGAGACCGCAGTAAGATCACGTTCGCGTGGTATAGGCATTTTTATGTGATAAAGAGGCAACGACAAAATTAACCCAAATTATTCCATCCATTCCCTTTACTTCAATAAAAAAAGAGAAAATAATTATATATGAACCTTACCCCTTGTCGAAAGTCTAACAGTTGGTTGATTGCTTGGTATGACTGGTGGATTTTTGATTAATACTCTGTTCACACCTATTATGAGTATTGTGCCATTTCAATGAAAATGAAGAGTGCATGCTTCGTGTTTCATATTTTTTGTGGAGAACGCTTAGATTAATTATGGGGGAACTATTAATTGTATGATTGAAAAGGAAAAAGTATTAATAAACGAAGAATGGAGATATCCAATAAATCTCGCGAGATTATGGTATGTGACAAGCAACTTGGGTTCTTAGACTTTTCGAAAAATAAACCATTTCGTACCTTATCCATGCCTAAATAAAAGTCCTCTTTAGATATTTGTGCCTGGTACGTTTAGTTTCTTGTACAAGCCTATGGTAATTTGAATGAATCATGACTGAGCGTTTGAGTGACTTACATATATCTTTTACTTCAATAAATTGAGCGAGTATGAATTATCCTTAAAAATTTCATGAGTTGCTTTGTCGCATTATTTTATGCTTGTGATCATTGACTTGACTAAATATTTTCGCTTTAGATTGCTTGAGGGGGCAAGCAAGTAATAGGTATGGGAGATTTGATAACACTTCAATATACATAAAATTAGCCCCATTCAATATGTAAATTATCTATATAATATATGCTAAATTCATTTGATTTGATACTTATTTGTGTAACAGTGTTTAGGACAAAGATCCGAAAAGGACTAGAAAGCAAAGATATTGTAAACGAAGTCATGACCGTTAGAAGAAGGATCTAGACGTGAAAGAAGGAAGTATTAAATGATAAACGCCAAAGTTCGGCGTACATGTTCTAAAATTATGACGTACTTTTAGACGGGGAAAGAGAAAATTTAATGCTGAAGCCAGTACGACGCACTTCTTGAGGAAGTGCGGCGCACTTTAGCCTGTAGTAACTAAAATCATTAATTTGGAGCATTGATTCCATGGCCTTTCATCCCCCTCTTCTCACCAACTGATATCCTTACTTGGGCTATAAATAGGAGTCAAAAATCAGAGATTTAAACATCAATCTCATCATCTAATCCTCTAAATTAAAGAAATACTCTCAAGAGACCCTTTTTTGAGAGTTGTGGTGAAACACTCTTGTTGTTCATCTAATTCCAGGGGGTGCTCATCTAAATAAAAAGGAAAGTAAGCTAAGATCGAAGGAATAGCTGCTGTGACAGAGTGGATCACTAATTCCAGGTTTTAGTTGTTAGAAGTTCTTGGAAAATCATACATTTTAGCATGTGGAGTTGGTATAAACCTTGTTCCCTTCTATAATTACATGAATTCCGAGTTTAACTTGCTTAATATGAGTGTTATTTCAATCATTATGGAGTAGTTCATCTATGTTTATTTGGGATCGATGAGAGTCATAGTATGAGCATGTTGAATAACTTATGAATGTGGATGTAATAATATTAAACTTGATATTTGAATGCTTGATCCTTGTTGATTATTTGATCTCTCATGAAATATGGAATTAGGTCGAAAGGATCCATTCTATGTGGATCTGTTTTCGAGTCATGAAACGATATTAGCTTTGTGAGAATTAGTCATTAATTGATTATTCAACCAAGTAATAAATGTTTAATTCTTATTTCCTTATGTCAACAAACTCGAATAGATGTTTACTATTATCATTTCTTAATACATGAAATCTATCTTACTCTTTTTATATAATAAGGATTAAAGGCCGAAATGAATTTCTTTTATATAAAATAGTTAAACGCTTAATTAACTATCGGTTGCTTGTGCATTTATATCTTTATTCACGTGTTTACCGTTATTCTCATGCTCATCCTCATTGTTTTCCTTCCTAAACAAATATACTTTTAATTAATCAGTTTAATCAAAACATTAAACCGTGTCTTAGATTCGTGACAAATCTTGAGATACATTGGCAAAACTATTCACTTGTGCGAGAAACCCAATCTCGTGGAATGACCTGGTCTTACCCTAAATCTATGCTATAAACGGGGGTAATACTTTACTTGTGTGTTAGTTGGAAATGAGTTAAAAATAGTATTATTAATTTAAAGCTTTATTAACACATTAATAATACCAATAGACTGATGATGACATCAAATAACAGCACATAAATAGCATCATTTATCCTATTTATATTGCTCATTTTATATCATTTTATATATGATTTAATACTTAATCACTTATTTGTATGAATCTTAGTTATTATCGAGCATTTGACAAAAGATGGAGAAAAGAACGTGTTTTGGAGCATAAACGATAAAGTTCGAGAAAGTCTACTAAATATGAAGAATACAATGTATCATTCTAGACAGATACGTTATTTCCCAAGACTTAGACAAGATCAAGACCATTGCCTGACTTTGAAGAATACGCCGTATCAACATCAACAGATATGCCGTATATGAAACTGATGTGTGCGGTTGTTGTAAATACTTCTACACGGAGTTTTACAACTCCCTAAGCAGTGTATCTAATCGTTGTAGCGTAGTATAGGCAAGACTCGGGGGTTGTTATCGTTCTATAGGGGAATAGGTTAGGAAGGCTCGAACAGGGCTTAGCCAAGATCTACTGGATTGAAAGGAGATTATTTTTGTATTTTTATATTTAATAAAAGGAGATAAAATCAATGGTTGAGTGGTGGTTGATTAACTAATTAATGGAACTAAATATAATCTATACTACTAGTGATAACTTTATGATAAGATAGTGTATTTACTTAATCATGCATTACTTATTAGATTGCTTCTCCTAATCCTGTTGCTTTGTCACACTCGTGATGATTTGTGTAAGTATTTCCTGAGTCATGAACGAATTACACGAACCCGCCGTCTATTTAATATTCCGTTAAGGCAACACACAAGTAAGGTAGTATGAAGACTATTACAAGGCCCCTAAGAGTATATTAAATGCAATTGAAATATCTTAAGAGGGATCAACCATATTGGTGTAAGGTAGTATGAAGACTATTACCAGATGGTATCCTTTCTACACTTCTCGCATTTCCCTATACGTAAATGCCAATTTAATATCTTATGGCTAGTTTTCTAAAGCATAACGCATACATTCATCACAAGAAGCAACAGTAAAAGGATCTACAATCCAACTTTCATGCAATCATAAGTAAATACAAGGGAGGGTTTAGCCTAACATGTTATAAAGAAAACAAGAACATAGATCAATTAAACAACACATAGATATATTGAATGATTAAAGATAAACGATCTTACTAGATTAAAACATGGATTAAGGTCAGTTACAATAGGTTTTAAGCCCTAAAGACGGCCTAAAAGATGACAAAATACTTAGGGTTCGACTCCCAAATGTTATACAAAGTTACACACTTAAAACCCTAAATTCGGTTTTGTATATATAGAGATATCGCTACCACCGTGTCCAGTTGTAGTTGCGACGCCATCACAAGATAGAATCTTCTAGCTCTGATCTAAGTCGGTTACGTCTTGACGCTGTCGTCAATTTTCTGACGTCGTCACTAGAAAGATCGCAACGGCGTCGCTTTATGCTTGCGACGTCGTCTCCATACTCTACGAGCATGATTCTTCAAGAGATTTGGTGTAGGTCCGTAGTCTTGTCTATTTCTTCTCCAAATGAGCCCAAGTCACGTGTATTTTCTCCAAATGCCATCCAAGTGCTAAAAACCTGAAAACAAATGATTAAGCACATAATATGAGCATATTTGCATGATTGAAGGGGTTAAGTGACCCTAAAATAGTGTATAAAATGACACCTCATAAGAAACTTTGATCAACATTCAAAAGTAGCACTTTTACAGACAATACGCTGTATCCAGAAGACCTTATACGCCGTATTCAGTGGCTGTTTATGAATATTCTAGAATATAATGATCATGAAGCTCATGCCAAGTTATCCTAATACGCTGTATCAGACCCCTCCAATTTGGTGTATCGACCTGTTTTCAGAGTCTATAAATAGAAAACCTAAAATTTGGTTTTTAGCAGGCATTATGAGCTTTTAACGACCAAGTATGATTATTAAATAATTTTAGAAGCAAAGAAGGTCCTGCAAGTGCCTCAATTCAATAGGAAAACTCTTGTAGTCTATATACTCTGCTATAAGCGTTCAGTTAGCATAACGTTTTGTTTATCTTAATCGTTCGTCTATGATACTATGTATTGTTACAATGACTATGGGCTAATACCTATAGGTATTAGCCATGTTTATGATATTTAATTTTTGGATTGTTTATATCAATTGTTTACCTTTTCGTTGCATGTTTATTATGTTTATCACTTCATACCCGTTTATGTTTCAATTATGTTTTCATCTATCATTCAACTAGATCTAGGATTACAAATAAAGTGCTGCAATATTGTTATTTGGGCTGTAGGCTAGAGTCTTGGATAGATACTACATACAGCTTATTTATGTGACTCTGGATTAATAAGACTACAAATTTAAGCCTCTATTGCTGCGTTGGTTAAGTGAATGATAAACTAAGAGGTGACTCTGGATTACAAATAATATTCTGTTTCCTTGGATAGCAATTCGTCTGTGGACTACCAGCATATAGATAACCATTAGGGATAAGTTGGTAAAGCCTCGATGAGCTAGGTTTTGATATTCACCCATGTTGTCTCTTAGATAAATTATATGATAAATTACACATTTCATCCCTATGGTTTACCCAAATTACATGTTTTGTCCCTATTTGATTTTAATTACATAGATAATCCTTATTTCATCAACATGTTTCATTGATAGTCCCTATAATAGAAAATAGGGACTATCTGTGTAACACATTAAAAAACAAATTTATTACACAGTTGGTCCTTATTTTGACAAAATAGGGACCATCAATGAAATTAATTTGAAAATTAGGGACGATTGGTGTACTTAAAATCGAATAAGGACAAAAAATGTTATTTGGTATAAACCATAGGGACGAAACATGTAATTTATTCATTATAATCAACTGTGGACACTTTATGCGGGTTTGGTTAATTGTTACAGGATTAACCGAAAAACAAACCTAGAGTTTAGGGAGAAGTACTGTAGGAATCCGAATAATCACTTCACTCTCATAATCAAACCAAAAAAATAGATAAGAGAATGATAAGAAAAGTAGAGAGAAGTTAAAGAGAGAAAGTAAAGAAAGAAAGAGAGATGGTTGTATTTTTGCAAATGTGAGATGATACAAATGAGAACCAATACCCTCTCCACACTTAGAGAGGGGTATTTATACCCATGTTATGCCGGCCTCTTAAGGCTTTTGTTAGGCCATGAGTTTTGATGTCTTGGGTCGAGCTCGATATTGCTTTGGGCTTTAGCTCGATACATGTGCAATATTAGATTACATTAAACGAGCCCGATACCCGTAACTAGCCTATTGCAACATATATTAAATAAAGACCGAGTTCCCATGTTCAATAGCCGAGCTTCTTTATTTGACTTAATATTTGAGGCTAATAATCTCCCCCGAAGCAAGGTTTCCTACAGATTTTGAGCTTCTATATTCATAGATATATTTTGAGGCTAACAATCTCCCCCAGTGTGTAGTCTTTGAATTCTCTGAGGATTTTATGTTCACAACATTTTATACCTCAATAATCTGTATAATCACACCAATCGGTTATCAGAACTAATTCCTTCTACACCTAAGGATTTGTTTGTGTGTGCTGCGAGCGTGATGGTTAACAAATGACTGATCACGAGCTCTCGAGATAAGAATATCAAAAAAAATAAAATGGTAAATGATTCACTAACCGCTGACTTTAAAGATACAAGAAAAAAAAGGAACGAATTGCCATTTTTGAACAAAGACTTAAATAGAATTTGAACAAAGGGAAAAATTAATAGATCTCAAATAGATGATTTAATTTGCAAATAGAAATGCAAATTTCTTGCGGCTTTTCTAGCAAAAGATCGATTCCCTTAAGAAACTCTTTCTAATAATTCAAAGAAAAGTGAGACTTTATAAAAAACATTAACTTTTTCAAAACAGAGTCTAAAAGAAAAGAATCTAAGTACATTTGACAAGAAATTGTTTTTGGAAAAACAAATAAATAACAGTTAGAATATTATTTGTAATGTATCATCTAGCATGCAATGCATAATGCTAACGAAACCACAAGTTATTATGATACACCTCACAAACAAGCTCTTGGTTAACATAATCCCGTCCATCTTAAAAATGCCCACGGATCAACCACATTAAAGCTGACTAGCTTATCACCTAGGAACTGTATTTCTCCAAAAGTGCTTTTGCGTGTATCAAGACATCCGGCGTGATCGACATCTAAAAAAGTTGTTAGTTCGAAACCAGAATCCTTTAAATACCAGAGTCCCATATTGATGGTTCCCTTTAAGTATCAAAAGATCCTTTTAACCTTTTTGAGGTGTTTTTTAGTCGGTCTTGCTTGATAACATGTACAGTAATATACTGTTTGCACTATGCCTGGTCTACAGAAAGTCAGATACATGAGTGACCCAATCATACTTTGATATTTTGTTTGGTCAACGGGTGTACCACTTAAGTCTGCATCCAGTTTAGGTTTAGTAGCCAACGGTGTACCAAGGCTATCACATTTATCCATGCCATGCTTTTTGAGTATTTCTAAAGCGTACTTGGCCAGATTGATGAAGATACCTCTTGGGGATTGGTGGATCTGAAGTCCTAAAAAGAATTTCAGTTCCCCCATTAAGGACATCTCAAATCTACTGTGCATTAATTTTTCAAATCTTTTAGAAAATTTTGGGTTTGTAGACCCGAAAATAATGTCATCGACGTAAATTTTCACAATTAGAATGTCCTCCCCGTCTCTTATCGTAAATAAATTAGGGTTAATAGTACCTTTAGTGAAACCTTTTGACATCAGGAAATTTGATAGTTTATCATACCACGCTCTCGGAGCTTGCTTGAATCCATATAGAGATTTCCTTAGACGGTAAATTTTTTCTGGATGATCAAGATCAACGATCCCATCTGGTTGTGCAACATAAACCTCCTCCTTTAGTGGACCATTATGAAAAGCCGTTTTCACGTCCATCTGGTAGATTGGAAAAGATTTGTGTGCAACATAGGCGACGAAAATCCTAACAGCTTCCAATCGAGCGACTGGAGCAAAAGATTCCTCAAAAGCAATACCATCTTCTTGAGCATATCCCTTAGCTACAAGTCGTGCCTTATTGTGAATTATAGTTTGATCTTCATCCTTTTTGTTCTTCCATAACCACTTTAGCTTGATTACTGTCTTGCCAAATGGTTTGTCGACGAGTTCCCAGACTTGTAGTCTGTCGAACTGATGAAGCTCATCTTGCATTGCCTTGATCCATGCGGAACCAGCCATTGCCTCTTTAATGTTTTTCAGTTCAGCAGTACTCACAGTGAGCGCGAACATACACATTTCAGGATCTGTTGCAAGTTGTCGTCTGGTTTGCACTGGCTTGGATGGATTTCCACGAACTTTTTCTAACAGGTGATCTTTGGTCCATCGGTGTTCAGATTGATGACGTTGGTAAAATGTATGCATGTTTGAATTATCAACATTGCGAGAAGATGACTCCTTCTTCACGTACCGATGAACTAAAAATGTTGTAAAATTCGTTTTCATCAATATGTGCATCTGCTGCTTGATTATCGTTGTTTTCCTCAGCATTAGCAGTTGTAGTTGGAGTAATTGGTTCTGTTGTGGAGTGAATATTCGCTATAGGTTGTGTGTCTTGTTGTTGAGAATTATCAGAAGGACAAGAAGACCTGTTGACTGTTGAAGTACCTATAGTGAAAATTCATCGTACAAAGGACCAAAAAGAAGATCAAACTCTTGTTGTGACGGAACTGTTGTATCTGCTGATGGAGAAACATTTTGTAGTTGTGCTGCAGGGCCAGAGTTGTCATAGTCTGACGCCTTTTGTCGTTGGGGCACGAGGCCTAAAGTGTTATTATCAACAAACGTCTTAGTTATGTCTTTGATCTCATCAAACTTAATATGTATGGATTCAACTATCAATTGGGTTCTCTTGTTGTAAACTCTATATCCCTTAGACTGAGTTGAGTATCCCACTAAAATGCACGAATCTCATTTTTCTTTCATCTTGTCAAGATTTTCACCATCTCTGGTTAAGTAACAGTTGCAACCAAAGATGTGAAGGTGTGTAATTGAAGGTTTCCTGTCATTAATGATATGATATGCAGTCTTCTCATGTGTTGGGATGATAATAGATCTGTTTTGAGTATAGCATGCAGTTGTAATAGCTTGAGCTCAAAAGAATAAAAGGAAGATTAGAAGCCGAAAGCATCGTACGAGCAGCCTCAAGAAGAGTACGGTTTCGTCTTTCGACAACACCATTCTATTCAGGTCTTTGAGGAGTGGAAGTTTGATGCTCAATTCATTCTTCTTTGAAATATACAGTGAGTGCCTTGTTTAAGAACTATGTGCCTCTATCAGTGTGAACTGTAATCACTTGGGCTTAAAGATTGCATTGAATCATCTTGAGAAAATATTTTAGAACTTATGGTGTTTCATCCTTGGTTCTTAGAAAGAAAGTCCAAGTATATCTAGAGTAGTCGTCAATAATTACCAGAATATATTTCTTCCCATTTATGCTTTCAACCCGCATAGGACCACATAAGTCCATATGAAACAAGTTTAGCCGACCTTTTGAACTTGGAACAACCTTTGTCTTGAATGATCTCCTTTTTGCTTTACTAAGTTCACAAGAAGAAAATAGTTGATCCGTGACATATTTCAATTTAGGTAAACCAATCACGATATCCTTCTTTGAAAGCAAGTTGATGTAGTCGAAGTTAAGATAAGAAAGTCTTCAATGCCAAAACCATGCTTGAGTTGGTAAAGCTTTAGCCATGAAACAGATTAGAGTTGGGGAAGTCGTTTCTTAAAGAGAAATTGTATAGAGATCAGATCCACGATTACCGGTGAGTAAATCGTTTCCCTGAAGATCTCTCACAAAACAAGTAGATTTCTGGAATGCAACCTTCAAATCCGCATCACAAAATTGACCAACCGAGAAGAGATTGTGATTGAGGCCTTTGACGTAATAAAACCCTTTTGATCGTAATGTTTCCTTGAACCAAATCTACATAACCAAGTATTGGTGCAAATTGATCATTCTCGAACCGTACTGTACCCATATATTTTTCAACGAAATTGGACAACAACTTGAGATTGCCCGTCATATGCTTGGTGCATTCAGAGTCAACAATGAATAGGATGAGTTGCACAATCTTTGACAATGGCTCAGCATCAGATCCTGAGTCAGCAGGTAAGACCTCCTGAATCTTTGCCATGAAACCGTAATGTGCTTCCAATTCTTGTTCATCAACTTCCTCATCCGTGTCATCTAGCCAATTAGCTTGCTCTGCTTGTAATGGAACACCTTTCTCAGCTTGTTTGCACAGCAACATCTTTTCCTTGTGATACGTATAATCTTTTGCCCTTTTTGGCTTCTTGCACTCCTTTGTAAAATGGCTAAATTCTTGGCAGTTGAAACAATGTATCCCCGTCTGCTGCACTACATGACTGCCTATAGTCTCCCTAGCCCCAGCAACAGTCACTGTCCTCTGATTTCCAAACTGCCCAGTTTGATTTTCATTAATGTATCTTGGAGTAGTATCCACATTCTTGTTTTTGGAGTTTGAAGAGGTTCTAAGATTGTTGTTGGTAGGTTTGTAGAGCTTCTTGAAGTACTTTGCATTTCCTTTTGAGCTTGTTCTGGATCACTGTCTTCTTAAAAGCTGACTCAGATGGAGGCGTAATTGGTTTGGTTATCTCTTTACCTTTGTTTCTGGTAGTTACATGAGATCTGGTTAAAGGTGATGCTTTTGGTTGTGGTGCATATGACTTGTGAGGGTTTGGGGTTTGATAGTAAGTATCTGGATATTGTTGAGCAACAGTAACAAGTGCTAGTGGATTTGCATTCCTAGCAATCTTCTTAGCACATATTGCATTAACTTCATTTTGATACTATTTTAGAATGTCAAAGAGCTTGTGATATGATATTGTGTCCAATTCTTCTTTTTGCTTGACAAGTGTCATAAATCTTGACCATTCTGGTTGAAGCTGTTGAAGAAACTGAACATTCACTTGCATATTAGCAACGTGCAAGTTATTTCTTACCATTTCATTCATCATCTTATAAAACCTGGAGTAGTATCATTCCTGTTGAAGAAACTGAACATTCACTTGACATCTTGAATGTTAAGAGATTCACCATGGTGTAGCCTTTCAATGGCTATCTACATATCATAAGATGTCTTGCAAGCATCAATAGTTGAGTAAATTTCACCCCCGATTCCAGTCAAGAGCATATGAATTGCTTCCTTTTCTGCTAAATAATGAGCTTTGTTTTTAGTAGCAATATTCTATAAGTCCTGAAGTACTGTTTGTTCTACAACTTATGGAGAGTTATCTGTTGCAGGTTGAGCTGGAATTATGACATTTGAAAATCTATAAGGGCCTTAAGTGATGCATTTCTTTAGAGCTTCACCATTTGGTTTTGTATCAATGTATCTCATGAAACATGATTTCCACGATGTTGTTATGCATTTGACTGTCTGTTCCATTTGTTGTGATTGGAGTTGTCTTGATGAATGATTTGCTTGTTATGAAGTGAAAGTAATTGTTGTTGTGATTTGAGTATGGAAATCTAGTTCACGGAATTTTACAAGTCTTCATTAAACCGAGAAAACACGTGAGTATTTCGCGGGATTTTACTAAATCAAGAAGAAACCATAAAAATAGAATTGTTGTTGGTGAAATCGTTGTTATAATTGAAGTTCTTAAACAATTGTTAACGATGGATGGTGAAAATTTTTGAACTTAGAATGATTAACGGTTGATTAAAACATAAACAAAGACTAACGGTGCAATTGAAATCGAAGTTAAATGCTTAACGATTGTTAATTAAAGTTCTAAGGACTAACAGTGTAAAACTATTTCAACTTTGAGGGTTAATAAACAAACCAAGGATGAATTGTGAATTGGGCTTGAAGTCCAGGGACGGAAATTGTAAAATTTGAATTTAGTTTAGAAAAAACACTTCCCGCCTATTTCTTTACTTGTCTTCTTCGTTGAAAAAATTATAAAAATGGTAATGAAGGTTTTATCTTCTCGCGGAGTCGTGTGGTTATCGTCGACCAAAAACAAACACACTACGATGATCGTTGAAGAACCGCGATCGTAATGATTGTTGTTAGAAGACCCGTGATCAACCGAAAGTCGATACCGAAAAACCCGAAACAACTCAAAACGAACTAGAAACGTGTATAATTCCCTCAGGCTTTTGGTATAAATAGCCTAAACAACCAAGTATAAATCACCTAGTTCAGAACTGTATAAATCGCCCAAGTTTAATGCTGTATAAATCGCCTATTTCAAGACTATATAAATCGCCCAAGTTCAAATCTATATAAATCGCCTAGTTCAAGACTTGTATAAATCGCCCAAGCTAAGAACATGTATAAATCACCTAAGTTCAAAGTTGTATAAATCGCCTGAATAGAAATAAAAACGTACTATGTGGTCCTTGTAGCGTTTTGTCTACACCTCAATGAATAACAACAAGAAATTTGTCCTTGTTCTTATCTTTAAGCCGTGGACCACAAATAATAAGCAAACCCAAAAAATAAGCTTTAAAATAAGCTCTCCCAAGAAATAAGCCACGAAAACTTCTTAACAATAAGCTACGAATATGAAAAGCTTCTGACTCTAAAATAAGCTTTAAATTAAAAAATAAGCTACGACATCTTAAGCTCACAATAACCTTTGAAATAAGATTGACTAACCTCTGTTAAGACGAAATAAGCTAAGAAAATGAAACTACAAAAAAAGACCCAAGTCAGATGTGAGTAGTATCCTTAAATAAGCTACAAGATAAGTTTGACTGGAAGGCTTTGAATATCAAGCATGCACAAAACAAAAAATACAAAACATAAAAAAACTAATCCGTGACCCACTAATCTGTTTTAACTTGATAGCCCAAATTTTTTTTAACCCAGCAACTTGTAAAAGTAAGCTCCGAAAGATGTTTAATAATAAAGCACATAGTTTTTTGAAAGAAATAAGTAGAAAATTTGAGCTGAATTTAATAAACTGATCCAATAAGCTCATAACAAAAAAACCACTAAACCCACCCAAGGCTCTTAATACCACATGTAGGAATCTGAATAATCACTTCACTTCCATAATCAAACCAAGAAAATAGATAAGAGAATGATAGGAAAAGTAGAGAGAAGTTAGAGAAAGAAAGTAGAGAAAGAAAGAGAGATGGTTGTATTCTTGAAAATGTGACAAGATACAAATGAGAATCAATACCCTCTCCATACTTGCATAGGGGTATTTATACCCATGTTAGGCCGACCTCTTAAGGCTTTTGTTGGGCCATGAGTTTTGATGTCTTAGGTCGGGCTCGAGATTGCTTTAGGATTTAGCCTGATACATGTGCAATATTAGATTACATTAAACGAGCCTGATACCCGTAACTAGCCTATTACAACATATAATAGATAAAGACCGAGCTCCCATGTTCAATAGCTGAGCTTCTTTGTTTGACTCAATATTTTGAGGCTAACAAGTACCACCTAGCTTAGGAATGATATACCACCAACGAGGTAATACAATCATTGCACACATAAACAATTCCTTCATTTTATTTAATTAAACTGGCTAATACGTTTTCCTTATATTAGTGCTTGACCGCTTCTTTATCGTTTGTTTATCTGCTTCTGTGTGTTAATTGTCTTCTTTAGTTTAGATTAAACCAAAACTCGTGCCAGTCTCTCAGGCTGAAAACCTCCATTTGCATTAGTTTAGGTTTAATTAGAATTAATTAGAACTAACCTAGATAACTAAAATACTGATAGACTTAAGTATTAATGCTTACTCTTAGTGATCGACACCCTACTTACCAACGAACCTACAATTGATTGGGTACAATGCCTGTTAGTGTTAGTTAATAGGTAAAGTCGGCAAAATATAAATAATAAAACTTGATAAATAAACTGCCTACACACAACGACACATCAAGCTTTTGGCGTCGTTGCCGAGGAGTGAAATTGTTTAATACTTGTTTATTAGTATTTTAGATTAGAATTAGTTTTTAGTTTAGTTTTTATTAGTTAGTTATTTTGTATATTAGTTGTTAACTGTTTTGTGTTTTATTATTCTGCATTTGTATTATTTTGCATATTTGTTTGTGTTTTATTTGTTTTTCTGCATTATTTTTACCTGTTGTTTTTCTTCTGTTCGAATACCAGATACGCCATATTCATCGCTTTGGATACAGGGTATCCACTTTCAAAATCTATACAACGTATTCGAAATCAAACATCAATACGGCGTATTCAATATACCGAATATGGCATATCGATCATCTGATACAACAACAGTTTTATCATTTATTTATCTATCTTTTTGACCATTTTATCTGTGTTTCTAGGAATTTTTTTACAAGAAATGGACGACCCAGAGATTACTATGGAAGAATATGTTCGATATGAGACTGAGAAAGCTCTTAGAAACAATAAGTGTATAACTGGAAAACTACTAAGTATGGTAAGATCAACTATATTGGAGATATTAGCTACCTCAAATTTTTTGAAACAAAATCCCCAGCTATAGTTTATGAAGACGCATTAAGGTTAGATTTCTCATATGAGCCCACATTAATTTCTCAGCATGTCGATGAAGTTAAGTGGAAAAATGAAACATCATGGTGCAAATATAATGATGGAGAATACAATGCTATATCCGAAAGAAATGCTTTAATGAAATGATTTTATGAAAACAAAAAATTCAACATCTTGAGTATTGATAAAGATCTATTTTC
This sequence comes from Tanacetum coccineum, assembly GCA_026074375.1. Classification (NCBI taxonomy): domain Eukaryota; kingdom Viridiplantae; phylum Streptophyta; class Magnoliopsida; order Asterales; family Asteraceae; genus Tanacetum; species Tanacetum coccineum. The sequence continues at coordinate 16,447 of BQNB010140079.1, forward strand.
CTATGATATATTTTCTATCAATAATTTAAAATCGGATAAGGTCAATGATGAAGATAAAATATGTATCTAGCAGTCTTCGGGGGATATATTTATCGAACCATTACATAATATAATAAGTATCGATGTTGGTACCTATACACAAAGGTCAAATAAACTTTGGAAAACAAGTCATGATACAATTAGTAAATTTTTCACGATTGAAACTTTTGTTAAAGAATTAAGTATTAATATCATGATTTGAAAATATTTTAACAAGGGTGTGCTAATGAATTTTAAAAATTTATATGTGTCATTTGGCATCCCCTTTGAACATAAGTTGTTTTATAAGGATGGAGTGAAGTTGAAGGGAGTCTAACTTAAAGACTCTTCAATAAACAAAAGTGCTTGCCGGGAGACAACCCAGAATGTAATTTCAATTTTTGTATCAAGTCTATCTGCACAGTATTTCGATACGGTGTATCCAACCCCATGGATATGGCGTATTGAATAACCTGGACATTATCTTTTTATTATTCCGTACTTTAGAACTTTATTGTCAGACTTGTCAATACGGCGTATTCAGGATTCTGAATACAGCGTATTTGACCTCTGACAACATTGTTTACTTTCTTACAGGACTCAATACGACGTATCCAACATAATGGATACGGCGTATCAACCCTCCTACACAGTTATTGTTTTTATTATCTTATTCTAACCAATGTTTATTAGGAGATACAATTGTTGTGATTTTTTTCTTATCTTAAAATAGAGAAGTAATGAATGTGATTGATGAAGGTGTTGGTACGTATATATTCTGGTATTCTATGTGTTGTAGTCATGTTGGTATTTAGACGCTTACACAACACAAAAAGTTGCTCATAAATTCTACATGGAGGATCATACCGAGCAAATCCCAAGGGAGTTTTCGTTCTAATTCTCTATATTCCTTGTATTTTCATTTTATATTTATAAAACGTGAGCGTTGTATATCTCAAGTGGGAGGAGGAGAATTAGAATGCCACTTGTCCTTATTTATC